>CAJPEX010005974.1:0-14246 GCA_905338405.1 Notodromas monacha | reverse complement strand
TATCCGTTTCACATCGGAGTATTTATTCGGGAGCCTTCAAATTTAAGCACCATTCAAAAATATGTATCAAATATATTTTATTTAAAACAAAAAAAGCACGTGGCTTGCATTTAGTATCGCATTTGTCTGTAAGGGATAGGTGGCGCAAGCCGCCTCTCCCGTCCGTCGCCCGCAGAAAAACTCCACGTTGGAATTCCAGCGTGGAATTCCAATCGTCTCGCCATTTTCCCCCTCACACTAATTTGCATTACAGTCTCAATCCACCTCGCGAAGTGAAAACATCTCATTTTATCAGTGTCGATTATTTGTTCTGAAATATATCTCAAATCGCTTTTCTTTTGGAGACCTCACCGAAAGGCTCCCTGCCGAGTCCCTGGCGGCGTACGTGTTTTATTCATATCAAATTTATCTTTCAGCCTAATTTATCATCTAATTTATTTGTCTTTGTGGTCGATGCACCACAAAAGTGGTAGCAGAGCGCAGAGTTAACGAGATACAAAGTAGAAGATTTTTTTTTTCTCTCTTCTCCCTCAAAAAGACTACGAAATTAAAACACTAAAAGCAATCAGAATACCAAAAAGTAGTATCAGAATATCTAGAAGAAATTTTGGCATACAAATTCAATAAAAGCAATTGTAAAATTCAAGAAAATCAAAAAATAGAAAAAGAACCTCCCCCAGCAAAATCAAAAAATAAAAATTTTACGAAAAAGTGCGCAGCGCAGAAGTGAATTCATCGAAGCAAACGCAACAAATCGTCGAGACACAAAGGCATCATGGTGAGGGGAAGGCCACCAACCCGCAACAGGGGGGAAAACAAACCCCCCAACGTGAGTCGAAACAAAACACCCGATGAAATATCAAATAACCCAGAACCCATCGAAAATCCGCCAGATCCAATAGAAACGAATTCAAACGCAGAAATCCCTACGAACTCAGAGAACCAGATGCATACGGAAAATCAAGCAATGGAAATTCAGGAACATGAAATAAACTTACTAGCGCACGAACAAATGGAAATAGAAAATGTCGAAAACCAACAAGGTAACCCAACTGAATACAATCATCTAGCGCAAATGATAAACGTTAAACATATCATAGTATCATTAATAATAAGAGTAGCTCAAAACTTACGTCAAGCAAACAGAGCAATATCGAATTTACACGAACCACACAAAACGAACGCATTCGAAAACATACAAAAAAGTTTATCAGAGATACTTACAATGTTAGTCACTACAGATAAGTACACAATCGAAACAAACGCACTACAAAAAATAGAGTTACTACAAGATGAGTTAACAAACATAGTCACAGCACCAATAGAAGATTTAATTGAACATTGGACGAATTACCATCCCACACCAAACACTATACTAGGCATTAAAATACCCACAAACAATACAAATCAAACTAGCACGAACGTACAAAACCAAGAAGCTAGTGGAAGTGGCTACGTAGCAAATGCACAAAATACAACTCTATTTAGAATTAATTCGTTCCCAGCACACAATTCAACTCACCTAATAGCAAACCCAAGCAGCTCCATAACAAACACTACACAAATATCAACAAATTCCTTCAATAACAATAAAGCTAAATACCTGGGTATGGATGTCGAAGATAGCAAAAATCCATTAAAAGAAGAGCTAAAGCTATACGGTACAGGCGCACCACTAGATTTTGAAGGATTAAATTCATCCGCATTCATAAAAAGCCATTCAAAAACACTAAATACATCATTTGTTAAATTCTGCGGATATGGCGAAGAAGAACAAACATTCGAACGAGTATGGACAAAGTTCAGGCCAATACACGAAGCACCAAAACACCAACTTAAACCATGGGAACGTATTGATTTATTTCTAATGCATCTAGATGGACAAGCCAAGAAAAACTATATACAGTATCTTAATTTGTTCCCAGCACACAATTCAACTCACCTAATAGCAAACCCAAGCAGCTCTATAACAAACACTACACAAATATCAACAAATTCCTTCAATAACAATAAAGCTAAATACCTGGGCATGGATGTCAAAGAAAGCAAAAATCCATTAAAAGACAAACTAAAATTATACGGTACAGGCGCACCACTAGATTTTGAAGGACTAAATTCATCCGCATTCATAAAAAACCATTCAAAAACACTAAATACCTCATTTGTTAAATTCTGCGGATATGGCGAAGAAGAACAAACATTTGAACAAGTATGGACAAAGTTCAGGCCAATACACAAAGCACCAAAACACCAACTTAAACCATGGGAACGTATTGATTTATTTCTAATGCATCTAGATGGACAAGCTAAGAAAAACTATATACAGTACCAAGGAAGAACATCAGAAAACGATTACCTAGGCATGCTACAAACCGCTTTAGACAAATATGGAAACGTCATTAGGATAAGAAACCAATTGATTAAAGAAATACAACAACTACCTCACCCAAATGGGACTTTCAAGCAAGCAGCAGAGTATATGAGAGAAGTACTTAAACTAGTAGTAAACCTAAACAATATTAGTTCAGACAGGAAAAGAACACACAAGAAAATATGGCCATCAGTACTAGAACACTTAACTCATGACACCTTTTTACAAACAATAACTAATTCAATAGCCAGTAATTCAGATGTAACACAGGAAGTCTTAAATCAGTGGGAAGAAGACCCAGAAACAAGATACAGATGGTTACTCAGCTTCTTTACAGATAATGCAATTGCAGGAAACAAGGAATATACAGAAAAACTCATCTCCTTTTGTGCTAGTGAAAAACCATCAAGTAGTAGTAACAACATACAAAAAATCGAAAACAACAAAATGCAAACGAATACAACACAAAACATACCAAACAGCAATATAACAATACCTCAACAGCAAAGTCAGCAAAATAATAGTAATACAACATACAATCAGCAGCAAACATGTAGCAATAGACCACCATTTCAAAGGTTCAATCCGAACAAAACACTTCAATGTATATACTGTAGAGGAGAACACTCCATATACAAATGCACAAAATCATACGAAGAAAAACAACAAGTAACAAATCAAGAGAAACTTTGTATAAATTGTCTGAGAAAAGGACATGTGTCCACAGAATGTAGATCAATATACAATTGCAAAAAATGTAACAATCGTCACCACACAACGTTATGCAGATTATTTGTACCAGATGAACAGAGATTTAATCAAAATTTTGATAACCAGAAACAAAGAAGACAATATCAAAACAACAATTCAACCAATCAAACACAACAACAAAATGCACCATCAGGCGTAGACCAAGCACTCTTAGACATACGAAACATGATGCTACAAACACAAAATCTCTCACAATTACAAAATATGTTTACACTTCCACTACAGCAGCAGTTATTCCCAGCATTCAACGAACATAGACCAAATTCAGCTGAACAACAACAACTAGCTATACAACCACCACAACCAGTATTAGCTATACAGCCCTCACAACCAGTATTAGCAATACAACCCGCACAACCAGCTATAGCCCAACAGCCCGCACAACAACCAGCAATAGAGCAACCAAATGAAGAAGCAAACAATAGACCAGCAATTGTACGACTAGATATGATTAGAGTCGAAGTATACTCAACCACAAATGATATATCACTCACATTTATGGAAACAGCAGAACTAATACATCACCCAACTAATCAAAAGATATACTCATTACTAGACTCAGGTGCACAAGTCAATTTGATAACAAAGCGTTTGGTAGAAACATTAAACATTCCAAAAAGAAAAGCACAAAGAAAATTTGATATCATTGGAGTAAATAACAAAGAAAACAGTATGAGTTCAACGGAGATAGTAACAATCCAAATGAAATCCAAGGTTAATCCCAATTTCATGATAACCGCAGAAGCAATTGTAGCACCATTACAAACGTCATGGCGAGGTAGAAATCCAGATACACTTAGAGACTTCAGATATCAAGAAAATGAAATGGCCGATCCCAGGCTTATACATACAAATGACATCACATTTGACATAATCCTGGGGGGCAAAGAACTTATACCAATATTTAATATGGATAAAGAGAAACATACCTATCAGATACATTTCAATTACTACATTCAAACCTAGGTAGCGTAGCTAGAGGAGTATACACATCAACACGTCATGTACAAGAACAAAACAATTTCTACTCATATCTGTGTAACGCAACAGAAAACATAGAAGACAAAATTCTCAATGCAGAGATCTTACGACATATGGAACAAGATGTGAAAATATTCATAGGCGACAAAGAAATAACACCAAATGAAAAACAATATGTAGAAGACTATATGTCAAAAATAACAATAATAGACGGAAGAGTTACAGCACCACTCCCTAAACGACCTAATTTTAACGAAATTTGGAATCCAAATCTCAGAATGGGAGAATTACGAAGTAAATCTGTAATAAAACTACTTGAAAAAGGAGGGAGATTAGCAGAAGAATACGTGAAGTTCATCAACGATTGGATAGACACTAAAGTAGTAAAAGAAGTAACACTACAAGAACTTCAAGAACGAAACACACCGTATACCGAATTACCACACCATGGAGTAGAACGTCCAAACAGCGCTTCCACACCATTACAAGTAGTTATCGCCGGCAACGCAGCCGATGCAGGTAGAGCTTCATGTAACGATCTTCTCGAAACCGGACCAAAAATTTTGCCCGATATCATAGATATACTGATCAGACTTTGTTTTTCAAAGCATTTTGGTATTGCAGACATAAAAAAGGCATTTGTACAGGTTCAACTGAAGGAAGAAGATCAATGGCTTTTAATTACTAGATGGCCAGAAAAACAATCTAACGGAACATACATCCCTTGATTTTTCAGATTCTTACGGTTACCATGGGGAATAAATTGTGCACCATTCGTTTTAAATGCATGCGTACGCTACATGTACAAAAAAGCAAAAGAGAACAAAGAACTCACAGATGAAGAAGAAAGTGAACTATCTCAAAACACATACGTCGATGACATTGTTGTAACAGGTCAAAACATAGAAGAAGTAAAGAAAAAATTTAAAAATATGGAAAACGTCCTATCAAAAGGAGGATTCATCCTAACAAAAATAAGAACAACAGAAAATACAAATGAAACCGAAAGTAAACAAATATACAAAATACTTGGAATAACTTACGATCCAAATGACGATACACTAGCACCAGCAATCAACATACTAATGAGTTTTGACTGCATAAAACACCTAACTCGTAGACAAGCAGCCGCAGTTCTGGCCAAATTATTCGATATCCTAGGTTTTGCAACACCTTTCCAAACACAATGTAAAGTACACATGCGAGAATACATGAGAAAAAATCACAACGCTAGTTGGAATTCAAAACTAACCATAGAAGAAAGCAACATTTTCAAACAAATAGCAAGAGACGCAATAAAGGCGACACAACTCAAAATACCACGCAACGTCCTAACAGAAAACGAAATAAAAGGAGAAATACACGTCTTCTCAGACGCAAGCGGAACAGCAATAGCAGCAGCAATTTACTATGTATCCTATAGCAACAATTCAGTACGAACAAACGTAATATGGGGAAAATCTAGATTAGCACCATGTAATGAAAAGAAACAAGAAGAGAAACAAAAAAGGATACAAAAATCAAAGAAAAAACAAAACATACAACCTAAAGCATCAAATGAATCATTAAAAATAAATAGACTCGAGTTAACGGCAGCTTGTTTAGCAGTTGAAATGCTAAAAATAACTTGTAAAGCACAAAAATTTCATAACTGTGAAATATACATGTGGACTGATTCACAAGTAACTCTCGATTGGATATACGCAAACAGCATGAGTACACCCACATTTGTATATACAAGAGTAAAAGGAATTCTAAAAGAAACTAGAAAAGAACAGTGGCAACACATCCCAGGGATTGATAATCCAGCAGACATCGCTTCCAGAGGTTGCTCTGTAGAACAGTTACTAAACGATAAACTATGGAAATATGGACCAGAATGGTTACCACATAAAGACAAATGGCCACAACAAAAAGCACGCGTAACAATCGCAACAAAAAAGGACAACATAGATAAAGAGATAGAAACACTTAAAGAAATTCAGACCATTACAAAAACATTTGAAGGAATCTTCCTATGGGAAAACATAGTAAAACGAATAGCAATTTGGAAAAGAATCATACTCTTTTTTCCCATCTTAANAAATTCAGACCATTACAAAAACATTTGAAGGAATCTTCCTATGGGAAAACATAGTAAAACGAATAGCAATTTGGAAAAGAATCATACTCTTTTTTCCCATCTTAATAGCAGCAGGATTTTTTAAAAATCGACAGGATACACAAAAGCGAGCAAGAATTAATTTTCAGCCCTTAAAAGAAGATCTTACAGCCCTCGAAAATCATGTAGCTGAAAAAACAGCAGTAAGACTAATACAAAAAACCTATGCACTGAATGAATGGAACATTCTGAAAAAAGGAAATAAAGTCATAGAAAAGCCCGATCTTGAGTGGGATACTCAAAATAAGTATATTGTTTCAAAAAGTAGACAAGAAGTCGACCTTCAAACAAGCGTTCCAAAAGATGATCCCATTAGACAGACCCTTATATATCTACCAATACCAAAAAGCGGACAAAAACCTAACCTAGTCAAATGCCTACTCACTTCAATACATCGCAATAACGGTCACTGTTCAGTAAACAAAATACTAAATATCCTCTTTGAGACATATTGGGCACCAGGAAGTAGAAGATTAGCAAAACAGGTAAGAAGAGAATGCTTTCACTGTAGAAGATTTGATAGCAAACCATTCAAAGTACCTATTGCACCATTGCCAGATTTCCGTTACACAGGAAAAACGCCATTTCAAAAAATCGGTATCGATTTTGTAGGACCGTTTGAAACCTTTAACTTAGATAAAACTAAACAAAATATACGAAATGCAAAGCAAAAGAACAAAGTACGTACTAAAGGACATAAAGTAATCAAGCAAATACCATCAATGAAAATATCTCTATGCGTCTTCTCCTGTACAGTTACACGAGCAGTACATATTGAACCAGTAGAAGACGTCTCCTTACTATCTTTTATAGGTGCATTCAAAACATTTTGCCATAGACGTCAAATAACACCTGAGAAAGTTGTTTCAGATAATGCAGCCACATTCCGTAGCGCATGGCTGAAATTCCTCCAATCACATAGAAGACAGATCAAAAATCGATTCAAAAAGGTGACATGGTATTTCAACGCTGCTAGAGCCCCTTGGTGGGGCGGGTTTTACGAACGTCTTATGAGAATAATAAAAGACTCCCTAGCAAGATCCTTTAAAGGCGTACCCTTCTCCAATACAAATACCCTTCTTGCTGCAATAACATGGGTAGAAAGCACAATCAATTCCCGACCATTAACATACCTTGCTGATGACAGAGAATCACCCACAATCATAACTCCAGCTATGTTTTTACACCCCCACTTAGCAGACTGGAATAATAACAGTTTACATTACGGACCCAGAGCGTTAGAATTTCTTGAATGTAATGATAAGAACAAATACACTAATCAAACACTATATAGAATGAAAATAGTTGAAAAAGTATGGAAATCATTCTATAATTCTTACATTAAAGCCTTGCGCAAATTTCCCTATAAGAACAAAAATTCACCACTTCTCCCCAAGGAAGATCAAATTGTTCTTTTAATCAATCAAATGTTCAAAACCAATTCCCCATTAGATAGATTAAGATGGCGTTTATGCAGAATCCTGAAAGTAAATCGAAGCTCAAGAGACGGACTAGTTTGATCGGTGGACATCGTAGTTATTCATACTAATGATGAAAGAGAATGTATCAAACAAATCCTAAAAAACCAGTCTATTCAAAATCTTGTCCCAATGGAGATGGAAATCGAACAAAACAAAAATCATGAAAATGCAACAGTCAACCTTATATCCCTGTTGAAATCAAAAGTGGTCGAGTAAAAAAAAAAAAAAAAAAAGTTGAATAAAAGACGTTTTTGAATCAACAAAGTTTATAACAATCTGTACATCATTTCATCATCAACGAACAAATTCAACCGACAAAACGAAACAAATCAATGCCCCAGCGACTTTTTCCTTACTCAACCCAGATACAATTTCGACGGAATCATATACAAATCATCAGATCAATACCTCAATAAACAAGTAACTCAAAATTACCCGTCAATCACATCGCATGAGACACATAAGACACCCGCATTCGAAATAAGACACATCTTTCTTTCTCTTCCCTTTACTCAGAAAACTTAACGTTAACAACCCTATTTGCCAGGATGACCTTACTGGCTTCGGCGTACTGCTCCCCCCATATCCTACAGTCCAAAAACCCCCAACTGTACGCGAAATAACAATACGAGTCCCCTTTGTACCTTGAACACGTACAATATCACCAACTTCAATTTGATTTCTGCTCCTTGAGGTCGACAAAGCATCATCAGTCAGGAAACATTCCTCGAAATCGTATCTCCTCACTTTGTTGGCATCACTGTAAAGTAAAATGGAAATTCTTAAATTCATCCGTCATTAAATCTTACTTCCATTTTTTTCATAAGAAACTTACAAATTCCCAACCGACAAAATCGGACCAACACAATCTTTCATAGGGCCAAATGAGCCGCAGTGATTGTGCAACTCACTCGGTGTGACACCGATCGATGCCGTCCCGTCATCCAACCAACGAGGACATTGCCCCGAGCACAGTCTTCCCAAACGATCCAATAGTCCAGGCAATAGACGAATTCCTCTCCATAACACCATACAATGATACTTTGCAAACATCAAGTATCCTGACGGTAGAATATGTCCGAAGTCCATCAGTTTCCCTCTTCCACTGCTAAAAGCAGCCAATCCGTCGATAGGTGTAGGCATTGCGATCCAGCCCAAGTTTCGTTCAGCGTCCACCACGTTCTTGATCCCATCAATTGCCGCCAAACGCTTGTAGATTTCCTTCAGAAATACACGTCCAGCCCTTTCACGATCCTCTTCTTCCACAATTTCGATATTTTCATTTGAGCGGAGAGGAACTAGTGGCAATCCATTCTTATCCGTATCCAACATAACGCTATCTGGGCTTTGCAGTAATGGTGCAGCCGAAGGCGGAGCCGCACCCATCGCAATTACATCACAATTGAACATTTAGCAATATCAGCCATATACGCCTCATAAATCTCAAAGAACAAATCAAACCCAGTAAATCGTACGTCGTGAAATTTAAAAGTACACAGCCCCCTAACGTCGTTTGTCCCATTACGAAAGTAAATTTGTAAAAATTTGTACGACGGAGCAAGGTGTAAGCCACGGAAAACCAAATCTTTCAGTTCCCTCATTGATAAGCAATTTCGGCGTAGAGCAGCGCACCATCCACTAATCGAGACCTATTAGAACGATTAAACTATTAATGAACGCTCTTCATAAAATACAATCCCCTAACAAAAATGCTCACCTGGTTCACCTCTACACCCATATCCGACACCATATATGAAAAATTTGGTATCGGCCAGCGCACGGATTGCGGCTCATTAATACGTGTCCTAAACACATATTGTCCTAAGCCAAAACCAGAAGTCATTGAAGTGCTCAAGATAAGCACCGCTGGCATGTCCGAATTTGTCCTTTTAGGCCCAGTAAACATGTATCCCTCCGTAGCGAAGTTGTAATCCTCCACCACGCATCCAGGAATAGGCAAGGGAATTTTCCAATCCCCCAATATTTCTAAAAGATGCTCCGTAATATTCATTGTTCGCGATGGGTTCCAATAGTACTGAATACAGTTCTCCGGCGCAAATTTTGTTATCAGGAATATTTTTGCCACGACATCTGTAATAAGCATATGAAAATTTTACATTAGTCAAACTCATCTAAAACAAGCTAAACTTGAAACAATAGATAGAATAACACGAGAAATCATATTTTACCGTCCGAAAGGAGCTCAAACTCAGTCCGAACCAAACTAGCCTCGCTAGCAGCGTAACTCGTCGCGTCGACATTAACCTCGTTGTTCTTAATCTCCTCATTTTGGACTGCCACTTTATTTTCAGTACTCTTACTAGTACCCTCGTTATTGGGCTTAAGCGGGTCACTTTTCTCTTCTCCATCTTCTTGATTCATGTCTCGAATCCAGGCACGTAACAAGTTCTCCGCAGATCCCATTACAAGTTCAGCATCCCTGAATCTTAAAGTACGCACACCATCTGAAAAACACACATAAACAATACTTTATATCTTTCTTACTTTTCTCCTCCCTCTTCTTTACAAACCTTCATCCTTTCCAGCAAATGAAACCCCGTTAGCCAGATACCAACGTCCGGAACCAAGAGCTTCATTTATCGAGCACGTATCCGCAATTAGCATCCGCTGAAAAGCCAGCTTTAGAGCTGCGTCCGCCTGTTTCTGGAACTCCAAGGCCTGATCCAGTCTCTTTTTCTCTTCCTCCACTCGCTTTTTCAATACGCCTTCGGTATTTTCCAATAAATCGCATTCCTTCCCGATTTCCACGATCCTCATCCTTTTCAGTCAAAGCTCCTGTTCCGCACCTCTTAACTCCGACTCAGCGACAAATTCACTTTGTATTACCTGCATTAACATTTTCTCCTCATTACACATATTCAAATATATCCTTTCTTGAACAATACCTTAATGAATTTGTCTACTCTCTCCCTTTGCTCTTTTGTAAGGGTGCCCATCTCTTTTGAGTTCACCAAACCTGTAGACATCGCTGCGCTCACTTGATTAACGGAAAAATGCTTCCTCGGATTAACCTTGATTGATGAAATTTGGCTCATTAAATCTTTCAGCTCATCTGCAACATTTTGGGCATACGTTAACTTTGTTGTTCAGATTCGTTTCAGCATTGCTTTGCAAAACATACCTGCAACTTCATCCGGAGTTTTGGGAGGACCTCCACTTGCCATGCCGATCCAACGCTGTCGTTCCACTCAATCAAAGTCGCCAAACGAAAACCAGCATGTCGTTGACCGAGAAGCTCGTCGATCGATTACGCCGATGATACCGAAATGTTCAAAACGCAATCTCTTTATTGAAAGCCGAAACCTGTTTTTTCGCACGCGATTCACTTCTAAAAAACGAAAGTACTATGTCATTACATCGTTGTCATCTCAAGCATCTCATACATCAAACGCATTTCAAGCATCAGAACCATCTCTCTCTTTCATGAAGTTCTTCCACTCTTACAAACATTCTCATTCTTTCATGTTCTTACGTCTACAGCATACATGGTTCAACACATTGCATGGTCCGTTTGTGACTAACAATGTGCATAAAACTAACTTCAAACTCTTTTTACTTCACTTTCAAACAATTCGAAAAACTATTTCACTTTTTCTAAAAAACACTTCGAACTTCATTTCATGCGCATGCGGCGTCTTCTCATCCTCGTCTGAGCTGGCCACTCAGATTGGGATGATCCTATGGGACACTTCTTCTTTCTGCAAAATTCTCGAACCTACTGGAATATTCTTGAAAAATCTTGGACCCGAATCCATTCCTAATCTTAAGCGTCTTCAAAAATTTTAATCCATCTGTCTAATCCTGACGTACCCGGTAAAGCGTCTCCGTTTGCACCACCTATCCCTTACTCGGTTGGAGCAGCGACCTCTCCTAACAAAGATGTTGCCACTCCAGGGGGTTTATGTAAGGGATAGGTGGCGCAAGCCGCCTTTCCCAACCGTCGCCCGCAGAAAAACTCCACGTTGGAATTCCAGCGTGGAATTCCAATCGTCTCGCCATTTTCCCCCTCTCACTAATTTACATTACAGTCTCAATTTACCTTGCAAAGTGCAAACATCTCAACTCATCAGTGTTGATTATTTGTTCTGAAATATATCTCAAACCACTTTTCTTTTGGAGACCTCACCAAAGGCTCCCTGCCGAGTCCCTGGCGGCGTACGTGTTTTATTCATCTTAAATTTATCTTTCAGCCTGATTTATTGTTCATTTCATTCGTCTTTGTGGTCGATGCACCACACAGGTTGCAGAAGTTCTTTGCTGGTCCACACAAAATTTCTCCAGAAAATTTTTCATTATCAAAAGTAGCAATGAAGTCTTTTATCTTTAATTGAAATTTTGGAAAGACAGTGGCAGTTTGAATTATCCTATGAAATAATATAATTTGACTTTTTTCTCAACACTTCAGACAAATTTGCACATCCTGAAATAAATTATTTTAATTTTTCCTTTGTAAGAAACCTTTCTTAAAGCCGACCTTTCTATTTTTTCATTCCACACTAAAACTGCTTCATCGGTTCTAAACTAAATTTAAGAAAATTCAGAAACTTTTTCAAGTGCAGGTATCTGGCATGAAGTGTTTCAAGCAAACATTTTTTTGGTCTGCAAAAATTTGATGAAACTTTGCCAGTCCCCAGAACATTTTTGGGAAATTTTCAGGTCAGCGAAAAATTTGGAGGAAATTTGCTGGTCCACAAGTTCAAAAATGTTGGGGAACACTGATATTGACCAGTGTTCCCCAACCTTTTTGGGTCCGCAAACGGCCAATTTCCATAAAAATGTTTGCGGACCAACAAAGTTTCAGAGAAGTTTTTCAGACTTGGAAAAATGTTGCTTGAAAGACTTGTATGGCACGTATTAGGACATTTTCTGTAAAAATTAAAGCAAGAACCAATGAAGCGGGTATTATAGTGGGATTCTTCAGAAAATCAGAAAGATGGGCTTGAAGAAAGGTTTGTCAGAATGCAAATTGAAATAATTTCCTCCAGCAGGTGAAAATGGGTCTGAAGTATTATTATTAGGAGAAACGTCATTTTTCATCAGATTATATCACCTGTCATTGTCTTTCAGATATTTCAGATGAAGATAAGGCTCCATTGCTACTTTTTATACACCAATCATGCTAAAAAAAAAATTTCGGCCAACCAGCAAAAAACTTCTGCGGACCGGCGCCGGTCCGCAGACCACGGGTTGGGGAACACTGATATAGACGACACCTGTTGCAGTGGCCATGGTTTTTGTTTTCATTTTCGTCAGCAGGGCTTTTTCTTCGTATGCTGTTCTTGGGGTGGAGGGAACCCGGGTCTCATGCCGCATTAATTAGTGCTTGCTGTGCCGCAGGAATTCAGGGTTGATCACGGGGAGTGAGGCGAGGCGGTATGCGTGAAACGCGGTCGGAAATTGTAGCTAGTCTGGAAGGAATATAGGAATGGAAAGTGCGGGTCCTCGAGTCTTAATGAAGTCTCTCTCTCTTTCTCCTTCAGGCTTGAAGCAACGTCGTGAAGTTTAATGATCCAATGAGTGGCATACCGCAAGCTTTCTTATATAGTAGTACACGTACTGTGTCGTCGTCATCCCGTCCGCCCTCGGGCCTCAACCCTGGAACTCGCTCAGAGGTTGCTCAAAAAAAATTCATTAGTATATTCGGTAATCGCGGGGCTGGGCCGGATAAATTATTACCTGTCCCGTGGATTCAATTAGTGAAACTCCCAACTCCACGAGAGTTCTTGAGAAACAAAAGTAAAAGCTTTATTATTTGTGATGGAAGTTTCTGAAAACTTTTTTTCGCCCCCGCGAGTGCTTTTGTTTTGAGTGTCGATGCAGATTCAGGCAGACAATACATGGTGATGAAAGATTCAGTACTTGGTGCATCATCCTTTATTTTTTTTTTGGCTGATTTGGTGGAGCGATCTCTGAACAATTCTCTTTTATGCCCTTAACCTCTAAATTTCCTCATAAATAGTACAGGTGAACTCTCTCTACAATGCTTTTGTCTTTTAAAAAAATTATCTGCATAGTATACTGTAATACATTGTTTGTGGCCCCATTTGGTTTTTATCCCATACTACCTGGTTCTCTACAATAAAATTCTCTCTACAACGACTCGTTTTCTGGTCCCTAGAATTTCACTAATTTGTCAAGGTTGACCATGAAACGCAGAAATCATGATCAAGGCTGCAATATCATATTTTGGGATTACAAAATTAAATCAAAGCATTGGATAAAAATTTTAAGCACCGTGAGCAGTTGGACTCTCTCTCTCTCTCCATGACAAAATTCGAGAGACCAGAAAAAATTTTCTAGGGAGAATTTTGTCATGAAGAACCCTTATAAAATGGGGGGGGGGGGGCTCATGAGACCATAATAAATTTGTTATGCAGAACAAAGGAATTATTTTTAGACAAGATTGTAGCAGAGAGAGAGAGAGAGTTAACCTGTATTTTCATTCAATGGTCTGGAATGA
>CAJPEX010005973.1:0-14255 GCA_905338405.1 Notodromas monacha | reverse complement strand
AAGAAAAGTAAGCAAAACAGCGGGCGACTCTTTCGAAATTATCAGGAGAAATTATTCCTCGTGAGTATATAATCAAAATTTAGATTTGCTGATTTTGATTGCAAGAGTTGTTTCTTGTATTTATCTGAAAAAAACAATGATTTCGGCGTGTGATCTCAGCAATATTGAAGAACTTCGAAGATAATCATTTTTCATTCAATTCATAAAAATTAATTTCGAGAGCAGAAAAGAATTCACGAAAGATCTGCGCCAAATTGAAATAAATTAAAACGTTATCCCATCGTAACGAATTACAGATAGCTTAAAAGTTAAAACTAGTATTTGTTTTCCATGTGGATCCCCGTGAAATAATAATTTTATTCTAATATCTTCACAACAAATTTAGCACTTCATCAAAGCTTTTTCGCAGTCTAAACAGCTTCATTGTAACGAGGTTTTCCTGTAGCTCTCTTATACTTACATCTTACTGAAACTATTCTAAAAAAAAACACTTGCAAAGAACGATATGTTCAATCTCAGGTATATACTGTACATGAAAGCATGGACTACGCACTCAAGGATTTTCTCTGCCATCCCTTACAAAAGGAACGAAATATACCCAGCAATAATATACCAAAAGAAAATCACACGCATTTATACATAGTTTTCTTTGACATTACGAATGTTCCGTTGTAGTATGTTCTTTTGTTTTGAAGCGTATGCATTCATGAAATAACTTCTACAACTCGGTCGTCAAGGGAATACAATATTCCGATTGGTGCACGTCGTTTTCCCTCCGAATATATCCAGTCTTGGAGATTTATAAAAAAGCACAGAAGCACAGAAAAGAACAGATAATTCGTCTCAACATTGATGTTGCTCGCTCGCTCGGGAAACCTGTGGGATTTCAACAGGAAATACGAACCACAACAGAAAAATAAAAAAGGAGTACGAAGGGAAGAAGAGGAAGTGGTCCGGAATGGGAGAAGGGCATTCCAGTTGTCGATATTTCCGCAAGTAGGTATGTATTCCAGGCGTCAATAATAACCCGTTGCCTCAAGCGAGGGGATGTCGAGTTTAAATTGCTCTCACTTCCATCATGCCCAAGTTCGACGCATGATGGAACATCTCGTGTACACGGGTTTCCTGGATATCATATAAATATATATTCATTCAAGTCCGCGTTACACGTTTCCGCGCGGACTTAGTTTCCTGGACATCATACATGAAAAGCGCATTGCATATAACCGCGCGGAAACGTGTAACGTTATATATAAGTAATGTAACCACAATTTTTTAGATTAGTTTCACAGGTTACGCGTTTCCGCGCGGTTATGTGCAATGCGCTGGTTATACATAATGTCCAGCAAACCAAGTCCACGCGGAAACGGATTACCCCGATTATATGCAAGGGGTTACACGTTTCTGCGCGGAAACGGGTTACCCCCATCATATGGAAAGGGTTACACGTTTCCGCGCGGAAACGGGTTACCCCCATTATATGCAAGGGGTTACACGTTTTTGCACGGACTTAAATGAACATCAAGGATTTCTTAAACATTTGCCTCATGTTCACTAATTTGAAAAGGCTAGGCAGACACTTTCTCACTGTATTCGTTACCAATTTGTACACACTTTTCAGCCCTTTTTACCCATGTGCTGAAAGAGGCCCTGAAATAAAAATCCTTATAAATTTTGAAGCTTCCCCAGAATAGCAGTAACAAGCTGATCCGCGCAGAACCGTGTAACCCCTCGTCGTGTATATATATAGTACTGTACTGTATACTGTATATTCCCCTCATTTGGAATGACCAACCCACTGGCAACTAACTGCTTTCCCTTCCAGTCAATCGTGCAGAAATACCTCAGATGTACTGAATACTGTAGTCACGTGTCCCTTCATTATAGCCGTTTTTAGAGTCCATGGCCATATTATCGATTGAATAAGCATCCATCAGTTGAGCATCGGCTAAACGTCTGCTCCTCTGGCTGCTATAAAAGATCTGTTTAAAGAGCTGCATGTTTTCTCGAGATTTTCAAAAGGGTAGTTTTTGTGGGACCTAGTGTAAAATTATGACTTCCTGAGGCATGAAGTACAGTATTTATCGGAAAAGATGTGTATGTAATATGTAGTAATTTATTGGATGACTCTCCAGTTGATCATTAAAAAAGCGTCATCTTCGTTTGATGCCAAGAGCACAGACTTTTCTCAAGTTTTTTAAAAATATTATTTCTGGGACATAATCTGAAATCATTAATTTCCGAGACATTTCTCTGAAAACTTATGTATCATCTGCTGTGTTTGACCCTACAAGAACTGCTGCTCGTTCGATTGCCAAGAGCATAATTGCCGTTTCTCAAGTCAAGTTTCAAAAATATTGTTCGTGAGACATGAAATCTTTAAATTATGACTTTCTGAGATATTTTTCTGGCAATTTCTGTATCTCTGTGACGACTTACCGGTTAACCTTGCAAAAATGTTTGCTCCTCTGGTTGCCAAAATCATTGTTGTTTCTTAATGTTTGTAAGTATTTTGCTTGTGGGGCATAATCCGAAGGTCAAACTTCCCGAAATATTTAAAATTTGAATTTTCAAGGTAATTTTCCAGAATTTTGCTCTGATGATGTATCTTCTACGAAATTCTTCCTTTCTGGTGACCAGTACATTTCTCCTGAGAATTCGCTAAATTTATTTTAAAAATTAATTATCCCATCAAATAATCAGTAAAAGCTGTTTCGGGCAACAAACTTTGACCCTTTATTCTTTAGAGAAAACAATACCGCTGATCTTGATAACGGATTGATTCAACCTATTGCGAAGCATCAACAGCCAATAGGAAATCATTAATTTTAACTCTACTGAAAATAACGCTTGCTCAGATTTTCTCATTTACTGCCCTTCATTATCTCAACTGAGTAAAAACCCACAAATTTTGAAACACGTGCAGTTTACAGATTTTTTCTTTCATTATAATTCCTCAAAAACGGGCGGGTGTTCACACCGACGACGTTGCAAAGGCAAAAGATGTTTTCAAAAAGTCGTGTAAAATTCACCTGAACTAAGTCCCACTACCATTTTGAATTAAGATGACAAAGCGACCAAGTTAAAATTGCTAGTTGAAGTGGTATTGAATACATTCGTCCGGCAACTAAAATTGAGATAAAAAAAAGTCAGCGGACTTCCAGAGATTTCAATAATCGAGAATTAAATGAAAACACGGCTCACATTCGTTGGAAAAGAAATCACTTAAACTTTTCTATTCACGACGAATAAATAGACGAGTAACATAACTGACAGTGTACTGTAGTGCGCATATTACGCGTTAGAAAATGTGGGGTTTCCTTGACGTGATTTACCTAATTCTGATTTTTAGACCCATCAGGTCGCCGCAACTTTTGCCTAAATTCGACCGAAAAATTTCCGGCACCCATTCCGGCCGTGAAAACCCCGACAACCCAACAATGAACATCATTCGCATACCCCTTCATCCATCGAATCCTTTGTGTCGTCATTGATGAAATCCCCGCTCACACCCATGATAACGGAAGTGATATAATATTTCCGCGATAACGTCGTGGGGTAAACTTCTTCCTGCGGACTTCCGGAAGACCGCCCAGCAATTTCCCGCGGTAAAAAACCGGTCGGAAGGAGGTCTTTTGCTGTGTAAATCCGGTCTCTTTCAGGTCGAAATAAAACTTTTTTTTTTGCTGGTGTTGTCGAGAAACTCCAGGAAAAGTTGTCTTTGAGGAGAATTCGAATTGAATCTGAGCTGGAATACTGTACATTATCCGCCTTTTCTTCGTCGATCACTTTCTGAAGCGAAAGTAAATGAAGTGCTATAATTTATTTTTGGCATGCAATTTGTTTATGCACATTCGATATGGAAATCGCCAAACCGACTGCGAGTTGTCCACTGACTCACTGAGCATTTCTAACAATTTTATTTTTTTCTGGTGTTGTTCAGAACTTTAAAAAAAATATTTCTTTGCGTGGAGCTCGCATTGAATCTGAGATGGAATATTATCCGCCTTTTCTTCGTCGTCGATCACTTTCGGAAAAACGAAAGTAAATTAAGTTCTGCAATTTTTTTGGCATCAAATTTATTCATGCTCATTCGGAATGGCTTTTTCTTCCTCGTCGATCACTTTCGGAAAAACGAAAGTGAATTAAATGAAATTTTTTTGTATCCAATTGGTTCATGCTCATTCGGATTGGACATCGCCAAACCGACTGCGATTTGTCCACCGAGTATTTCTGACAATAATATTTTTTTTCTGGTGTTTTTCAGGAAGTTCAGGAAAAGTTTTCTTTGAGTAGAATTAGAATTGATTCTGAGATGGAATATCCGACTTTTCTTCATCGTCGAACACTTCCTCGAGAGCGAAATGAAATGAAGTGCTGCAACTTCTGCTTTTTTTTTGGCATGAAATTCGTTCATGCACATTCGTAATGGACATTACCAAACCTAATGCGATTTGTCCACTGCGTAGTTTTTCAAATATACCCCAAGAACCGATTTGGGAAATATCCTTCAAACGCTCGAAGTATACATTGATGCTGCTTATCTTATCTGACGTGGCATGAAATAAGTCGGAAATGAAACCCAGGGTATCTCATCCGAAGATCGAAACCTATAGATGGTTTCTCGATGGTGGTTTTCCAGAAATATCTACTCATATTTCTTTTTTCAAATGTTCCACGTGATGAAGAACCACCCATGCATGGAGATGCTGAATCGCAGGTTTTGGGCTCATATACCAGGTACTTTTGAAAATGAAAACAATGTTGTCAATATTGTTTTGTGAAACACAGGCAAAGAAAAAGTGACGAGAACTACAAAATGCCCAAAAATAAAATAAAACCATGCGCTTGAATGTCATCACAGAGGACAAAGTAAACAGTGCCTATATACGACCAACATCAGGCTTCACGTGGAATAAATTACAGATTTTTCGAAAATAAAAATTTGTAACAGCACTTTCTTCGCGGAATAAAATTTATAGCATTAAAGAGCATGAGCATCTTTAAGATTTGAAGGACAGAAAATGTGCACTAATTATAGAATTTTTGTTATAGCTTGCGTAAAAATTAAACATGATTTAGCTTCTGAATAAAAAATAGCACAAAAATCAAAATACACCAAATCAAAAATACATTTAATTTCTTAAACAACTGCGTGCCATGCCACCGAAATATTTTCCGACTAGCTGAATAAAATCACATCTTTGTGTAGCGATTATCATAAAAACAAAGCCTTTCCTGTTGACAAATTATGTCAAGGTACTGCTGTACACTCAATTAAGCCTCAGTTTTATTTCAGCAGCTCCCTTACGGCCAAATTTTTAAATACAGGATCATAAATACTTTTTCAAGGTCCTTATTATGCCTTTTTCGTAAGATGCAGAAAGCTCATTATTTTGGCTTTTCTTTCGAAAGTCACACGGGAATGGCACTAACCTCTAATCCTCGCTCAATCAGGGTTAAGAGCTGAAAATCGTCGTCATCTTCGCCGAATGGATTGATTAATGCCTCGGCGACCTTCAGCCATCCCATATAAACCAGGAACTGAGGCAAAGAGAAGCAGAAGAGACGAGGATCATTAGGAAGCATTACCTGAATTCCTACCACAGCAATTATCCACCAAGTATCGCGTACATTAATTCTTCCACGCATTGAGTCGCTGGCGCGTTTCCCTGATGCTGCTGGTTTTTCCCATAATCCTCTCATGTACTTCACATTCCTTCTTCCACCACATTAAATCAATATTTTCGGCTGAAATTAACATTTTCCCTTAAAATCCACCAAACTTCCGGCACGGAACAGATACACCTCACAGAAACTACTGACATCAACGGCACTCGAAATCGAGAATTTTTTCAGCACTCTAATACCTGAAAAGGCCTGTTTAAATAACCAAACATGTCGTAAAGAATGATCAAGTTTAACATAACGAGGGGTTTCGCCTTTGCTATTTTAGGCTCAACATTTTATTTATTGCAGATTTGATAACAAAAAGTGCAAATATCGAATGAATGATCACAATACTTGGACAAATTCATGAAACTATTCTTGAGTCGAAAGATTTTGCGCATGCAAGAAATATCTTAATTTTCTGCTTATGTTACGCTCAGAATTCTTTTCCCAAATACCTGGGCCAATATAAATTGGAAAATGTTGAAAATTTAACGCTGACGTACGTGTGAGATACATGGGAATTATAGACTTTGAGGTTTCATAAGTGTCAAATATAAACGGTGGAAATTTATTTTCAAAACCGAAATCTTCATTTATCAGGGATAATTTCGTAAATCAAATCAAAGAATACAATTTTCATTGGAAAAGCTAACTTCCACCCCCAAAAAATTGACACAAGTGGAAACCGAGTAAAAAAAAAAAAAACTATCAATCACGTTTCTTATTTTCGGAAGGGCATCAAACAGATGGATGATAAATCAAATGTCCAATATTCTCAGAAAAAATATCTCATGTTGGAGACGATACATTCGAATTATTCCCTTGGGCACCCAGCAGAAGCGTATGTCGAACATTGTGCCTTATCTAATCAGGCATTCCGGCTTCGTGGAAGCAATAAATGATGATTTTCACCATGTACCTGAAGGATGGTAAACACCGGTACGTAAATATCGGAATCTCCGGCCACAAATTGCCTTCCAATGAGACATGCTGCGAAGAAGCCGTAAACCGCCCACGTCACCACCTGATGATGAAAAAAGAAATGAAAACAAATCTTGCTTGTAATTGTATGGCAAATGCGATAAGAATGAGAGTGAGATTGAAAAGTACGAATGAAAATGTCCCAAAAAAATTTTTTCCTACCTGAGAAACCCACCCGCAAGTAAAGCTTTCTTTCTTCCGTGATTTAGAAGTGAATCGAGAAAAAAATGAGCAAATCTTGCTTATAATTACAATATATGGAGAAATGCGATAAGAATGAAAGTGAGATTGAAAAATACGAATGAATATGTCCCAAAATACTTTTTTCCTACCTGAGAATCCCACCCGCAAGTAAAGCTTTCTTTCTTCCGTGATTTAGAAGTGAATCGAGAAAGAAAAAATGGAACAAATCTTGCTTATAATTACAGTATATGGAGAATGCGATAAGAATGAAAGTGAGATTGAAAAGTACGAATGAAAATGTCCCAAAATAACTTTTTCCTACCTCAGAAACCCGAAAAAAAGCTTTCTTTCTTCCGTCAATGTGAGCGTGATTTAGAAGTGAATCGAGAAAAAATATTGTAGAATGAAAATAAAATCTTCTGGAAGATATATTTTTAGCCCGAGAACCTCGAAAAAGTCACGTAATTTGTTCCTAATATTAAGTGATTAGGTCGTTGAATAAATTTATTCCTGCCTTTTTTTGTTTTAGAAAAATACGAATACTGTACTCTTCGAACAGTTCCTCGAATGAAAGTACGCGATTAAAATCAGGCTTGCAGGAAAGCGTTACTTCATTACTATTCATGAATTTATCAAACTTGCTGATCCCCTAGGAAATCGTTGGATGAAGCTCAAGAATTCAATATCATGACGCCACTCGTTTTCCAGATTGAGCAATAAAAATTGAAGGCATATTTAATGCTAAAATCAGCATGAGAAAATACAGGTCGAAATCGAAAAATAAAATTAGTGAACTTTATGCAGTTGAACACTCTTGTTGAAATCGTTTTCCAATAAGGACTGCACAATAAGGCCCGGGTCGGGTATGTGAAAAGCACTATTGCAGAATCTCAAAAATCGTATTCTCTTTTGAATCCTTTGAATTTTGTTTGTGTGTTTTACAAACTTTTTCAGAATTTCAAATGAATTCTTCAGCTTTTTTGAACGAGGACGAAAAACTATCCAAACAAATCCAGAGAAATGCATTCGTTTATCAGTGAGCAGACAAGTTGCAAAAAGGGGGAATTTGACAAATATCACTATAATTCCATTACTATAACCAATTTTTTTCAATGTATCATGCATTTTTCTAAATTTTCGGTAGATTTTTCTTTTGGTCAAACAATTTTGTCAACTGCCCGCGCTCAGTGCACGCTGAGAATGTACTATAGAACTCCGTTTTTGATTGAAAAATTGTCATTTCTCAGCGTACCGAGTGCTGAAAAAATGACTTACAAATCGTGAACGAATTATAGGCACCCGCAAGCATTATTTTGAATAAAATTTAAGTTTTCGGGGCTCTACTGGAAGTGATCTGGAAATAGTAATCGGAGGCCGTAGAACATCAGACCGTGGAAAAGTCAATCACTCATATGCTGTATTTTAAGTCAGATCCAATTCATTAAAATTTTCAAAAGGAAATCTTTTTTTTCGTCCAATTAATTTTTATTCTATGCAGTTCTCAAAAATAATGTCAAGCTGATGAACTAAATTTACTGTAGTTTTATGAAAATAAACCCGATTCCAATGAGCCATTGCATGTGTACTTGCGTAATTGAACAAAATGTCGAAAGAACTGAAGAAAAAATGAAGTTCACTTTCGTGGCTAGCCACAGCACACAATGTCAAAAATCAAAAAATACGAATGACGCATCTATCAAATACAGTAATTGATGAACACCTTGTACAGTAATTCATTTTTACTTTTTTGCTAAAAAATCATGATTAATTTTCAAAGCATCAACAAAGCCTGAATACCAAAACAGCAAAATTGTCTGCAGTTTGTTCGATAATACATTTTTTCGATTTCTGTAGCACTTGTCCGTATACAATATATAACCAATAGGGTTGTAAAAAAAAAATCGAAAGCAAAATCGAAAAAAAGTCGAAATATACATGTACAGTACAAGAAATGAATGGAAATTACCTGGGAATAAGATAACGGCACATTGACCATGACCATGGAGCTGCATTTTGCGCAAAGAAGTCGCAGTTTGACAATTTCGTCAAGGATAGTTTTCATGGCGAGGTCGTTTTCAACTCTACCTTCTTTTCTTGCTGTCGCTGTCATGGTTCCTGCCCACACCAGAGGCAGCCAATAAACCTTTTGCGTCTTCTCTGCCATTTTTCTGATGATTGGAATCTCGTCCTCTTCCAATAAACCTTCGATAAGAAACGAATGACATGAATCCTCTGCGAAATTTCAAAGTTTGCATAAATCCGAGCCAAGCTTGATTTTTAGCCCGACGACCAAACTCCTATCAACGTTCAAATATACTTGAATGAATTCTCAGAAATAATTTCCCAACTCGAGCAAAAAAAATTATGGGATGCTAAATCTAATTTACATAATTTATTTAATGATTGAGATGTCGTGCTATTCCAAGAAGAGCTTTTCTGCGGCAAAAAGCGAATCTGAATTCTCTCTTCATAAATGGACATTAAAATGTTTCAAGTAGGCTCACAATAAAATTAAAACCAAGCCTGCAGATGAAGTTTAGCTGAAATAGGCTGAACCATGAGCGAAATTTGAAACCGGATGAATTTGCGATGCTGTCACCAGTAAGATCCAGTAAAATTTTTAAAATCGTGTCGAAAAGATGCATTTTAATATATTTTTCGTTAGATTTTACTGCTGATAGTCATCAAGATATCAGCGTAGCCTGTAAAATCCGTAGACGACCCGAAGAGTAGACCAGATTGAAAAAATATATAACGGACAAAAGTTCGGGAGAAGATTTAAGAAACGCAACAAATTTTTACTTAAATGTATTTCAATAAAATCTCGCTTTCCATTGATCATTCGTCGACAAACTGCTCAGATTTTGGGATTTTTGAGGCGTCAACCAATTAATGCAATGCATGATTGCACCCGTAATCCTTGATACACTAATTGGCTGGATATACTGTATCTTCAAAATTATCCAAATATAAATTGAAGGAAATGAATTTACCAAAGCTCACGAAGTCTTCGAGGGTATTGAAACGCTTTCTCACGTTGATGCTGAAGAGCGTCATGGAATAAGAAATCCCGAGGATGACGTACCTCATGATCGTACGTCGTATCATCCGTCCACGTTCATCCTTCAGGCAAAATTCAATAAATTCGTGATCAATCAAAATCGCTTTCGGGGTCTGAAATACGTATTAAAAGAGCTCCGGGGTTCGTGACACGGATATGTGTGACCCATATGCGTAGTAAAGTGTTCCTCTACCTTTTTGGGCCCACGGACGGGCAAATTTCCACAAAATTTTTTGCAGACCGGTAAATTTCCGAAAAAAAAATTGCTGGACCAGCAAAGTTTCATGAAATGTTTGCAGACTCAGATAAGTTTTGTCTGAAAGACTGTATGGTGGTGGAATTGGGTATTTAAAAATGTTCTGCTCTTTGCAAAAATTTCAAGTGAAGGAATAATGAAGAAGCAGCTATGGTGAAATTTCTTCNAAAAAATCAGAAAGGTGAGCTTGAAAAAAGGTTACTCAGAATGAAAAATTAACTTCATTTGAATGAATGAATGAACAGAACACTTTCTTTGCCGCTTTTAAGCGTTCACAAGGTTCAATCAAGATTTCCACAACCAAACCCCCTTCCCACCCATCAAAGGGAAAGGGTGAAACTTCATTTTTTCACCATTTGAAAATTTGTCTGAGGTGTTATAAGGAGAAAATGTGAGCATTAATTTTCATCATTTAATTTCAACTGCCATTGTCTTTTTGAAACTTCAAATAAAGATATTATACTTTATTGCAACTTTTGATAATTTTATTTTGCTGAATAACATTTCCGGTGGACCAGCAAAAAAATTCAGTGGACTGGCGCCATCAGTCTCCAGACCATGGGATGCGGAAATACACTGGCAAAATACATAGAAAAGAAAGGCTTTCAATTGGCAATGACCGACAAATACTAGTGGAAAATGGCGTCACATGCTTCTTTCAATTAAATTGAACTTGGCTTAACCATGTACAAAATGTTGGCTGTGGACAGAGATTGCACTTTGAAAAACCCAATGAAAGTTTACTCTCCTTTCAAAACTTTGATAGTGATTAAAAAGCAGTCAACACACAACCTTGACTGAGAATTATCACTGTTATTTTGTTATTCCTTCTATTATATCTTTAAAATTTGTATGTCTGTGTTTGGCTTTGGATTTATGCACACATTTGTTTCAAAAACCAGCCTAGTGTCTTCAGTGTTCCTTGTGAATAGTTTCATTTATTTGTCATCAAATAATTTACGAAAATATCCAGAAAAAAACTATTTTACATAGTTTTAATGTGTCCCTTGAACACATATTTTTCTTGGCATCAAGCAACACTTTTTCATCTTTCCACTACACTTTTACAGTGTAATGTTTTATTTTCTTGGGTCCTGATAATGTTCAATAGTTTTTGTGAAGTGCTGGATGCAAATTTTTCTGGCTTGAGGTTCTCGAAACTTAGTACAGTACCACTTTTTTTTTTTAGAGAAGCAGGGATTTTGAGATATGATTAAATCATAATTTGAATGTTCCGCGCCCCCACCTCAAAAACAATCGAGAAATACAATATTCAAAGAGATTTACAGAAACACTACTCCCGGATCTATATACAGTACTGACTGACAGTAAACAAACATCTGAGACACATGCGGATCTGTATTTTTCTTGATATTCTTCCCCATTACCGTCGAAGATTATGATTCAAAGATATCGAAACACGAAGATATGTCTTCCATAATGTTTTGAGATGTTCACTTGCCTCAAGTCATGGATGTCCGCCGCACAAACAAACAGTCAGTAAGCTAAACAAAAAAAAAAGCTAAAATCATTGGCGGAAAAGGGTTCGACGATTTGAGTACCCCCTAAGCAACCTACGTCAACAAGGTTTCCTTCAGGGCAAACCATTATCATAATCAAGAAAAAAACAGGGCAAGAAAACTAACGATAAACCACACCAATCGCCTTTGAAGCCAAGTCGCAAAATATGTACAGTAGTTAAGCAAAAAGTACGCAGTTTTCGTAACTCCGGGTTCATAATTTCATTATGAACCCTGAAAGAGAGGAACAAATAATTGGGTATTCAACCTGAAACACCCTATACATCGTGAAACCCCATATCACTATACCGCCGTCATCGTACTTGTTCTCCTTTCGTACTTGCCCCACTTATTCAATAAGTGGGGTTCTTTTTTTCTTCATCAGAAGAATATAGTGATGGCATTATATATATATACAGCAGTGCTCAAGATAACACACATGGATAGGAAAAAAAAACCATGTCAAGCGGATAAACGCGTCCCAGCAGTTCGCCGCGGGTTCGTGATTGCTGGGCTGGGTTCTTGAACATCTCCGGACATTCTTTATTTTATGTTTCGATATCTTTATACTTTTCGGAGAA
Source organism: Notodromas monacha (assembly GCA_905338405.1). NCBI lineage: Eukaryota > Metazoa > Arthropoda > Ostracoda > Podocopida > Cyprididae > Notodromas > Notodromas monacha. The sequence goes on along the minus strand of CAJPEX010005973.1, from coordinate 2,000 downwards.
TGTCTGCGGAGTTGATATGCAAACGGAGTGTGAGAAAAGGGCCCTTGGGGATTTTTTGATGCATGAGGAGAACCCGGGTTCGCCAAAGGTACCCGAGCTTCCGCCTCATCTCCTCGGTAAATGGGCCATATTTTTCTTCCAGAATATGCTTTTTTTTGTTGAAAAAATAGGTGAAGGGAATTCTATCATCTATCTTTTTTTCGTTTTTATTCTGTTCTTTGATTCCTCTGAAATAAATTTTCGAGGAATGGTTCAAGAATCAAGAGTTTTGACAGTAAAGCTCAAGATGTTCTTCGACTGCAGCAGATAAATATACCGGAGTGGACTGAATGAACCACTGCGGAATCCATAAATACTTGAAACAAGTCTCTGATCACTTGTCTAATCACAGCTCTAAAGTCTGAAATATATTACTGCTCAATTCCCATAATTTTTTTGTGGAGAAAACCTTCGACAGAGCAGAAATATTACCCAGATAGGCAAAATTTCGACGCAATTACCACATCTTGCGCGTTTAAACTTTGGGAGATTTTGACATCATTCGAAGAACAGCATTTAATTTCGATCAAATACAGTAGTCTGAAGATGAAGTGCTCGTGGTTAATGATAGAATTCTTAAATTTGATCCACAAATGAGCTTTACCTGGATTAGATAAATGCAGCAGTCGCGATGTATTAGAATTTAGTGTTTCAAAAATGAAATCTATTCGTCAAAAATATCAAAAAGGAAAAGTGAAAAATCAATTCATGACAAAATCCTCTTTCGAAGAGAATTTTACTTTTTTATGTTTTATTTTAAACATGCAAATGAATATTGGCTTTTGCATTTTCTTTCTGAAGAAATAAGGCGTTTGCTTTAAATTTCTTTTGGACCGAAATAGAGTTGTCGCAGATGAGGATACAAACAAAAAATTACTGCATTTCCAAGCATTTTTTCCATGTAATAAATTTTACAATCAGTTTTTCGTGTTTCGGATAGTATTTCTTTCGAAAAATTGAATCAACGCCATGTTTTCTGAAAGAGTCTTAGCCTGTTCTTGATTCAATATCCTTGCCTTCGACCATACATTCAAAGCAATTTAGGTCAAAGGATGCCAAAGTTTACCAGCAAAAATTGACGAAATGAGATAAACTCACCCCTTGTTTGCCCTACGATCCCAAAGTAACCAGAAGATATGGACTCGTTCTGAGGTCAACTTGAGGACAACATTGTGCCGTTTTCCCGCCTGATAAATCATGGGGCACGTCCGCCGTGTGTTGAAGTCAAATGTTTTCTAAATTATTTTGCATGATTTGGCATTGGCAGAACAAGCAACTTTTTAGCCCTCATTTGTTCTATAAACTGTATTTCTGGTATCGGAAAATTTTCATGTCACAAATTCACAATGCGTATAGTTGCTAGCAATCGTAATACAAGCTTGTATAAAGCTGCGAATTAAAAAAGAAATTAGGTGGTCTCCAGAATATACTTTTTGCACGTGTGCCTGTTATACGAAGGTTTGCAAAATTTAAAGGCATGTTAGAAGAAAGGATTGAATTCCATGTTGAAATATGAAGAACGAATCAAAAGTTCGAAACCATGCTTATAATACGGTATTTAGACTAATGGTGTGATACTACGGAACAGAAAATAAAATGAATCGTGAGCAATTTTTCTCCAATTCTCTTCATATACCACGAAGTCTTCACAGCATATTGAGGGATTTGAAAAAATATGCGGAATCTAACTTTATAACTTGAAATTGTAGGACAATTTTTTCTGGCGAGATTGATGATATTTTTGGCACGAAGAGAATCCGAAGTGATAAATGCAGTAAAACGGAATTGTTATCTTAACTTGCTTGATATATATATTCTCTTTGGTCGCGTCAAAAAATAAATACAATGTTTCAAAATATGACTGCACAATATATTTCTATTATTTGGTACACAGAATCACACTCGTAATTTTCATATAAAAGTCACGCAAGCAGAGTCAAGACAATATGAAGAAGTCTTGC
>CAJPEX010005972.1:0-14256 GCA_905338405.1 Notodromas monacha | reverse complement strand
GGCCGCAAACGGCTGATTGTGTTATACCTTTCTTTCACTGACCATAAGTGAAGTTCAAATCTTTGTCTGAGAGGCTTAACAGCCCCTGACAGTACAGAACTGTGATTTGGAGAATTCTCGACATCGAAAATTGAGTATGTTTGAAGAATTTCCATGAAGCTCTCGATTTTTGGCACTGTTCTGATTCATGAGATAATAGACTAACTCATAATGCAGAAAATATCATAACTGCAAATTTTTTCCCGAATTTAAACGCTCCATATTAAGAATACTCATACTCTTTTCAGAATGAATCATTGAGATGTATCTACAATAGATTCATTGAGAGCCCGACATTCGGAAAATCTATACTGTATTTCCAAAACTTTCAGAAGTCAAGTGAAATAAAAACAATTCACTATACAGCACAGAAAAATCTTGTTACATCGAAGAACGAAGCCATGATTGCCTTGGGATCAGTAAAATAGCTTCGTTGAAATAAAAACTCGCTATAAAGAAACTCATTCCGTATAACATATCGCAGCTATATGACAGGGATCTAAACACAAATATTTTGTAATCGATTACTGGTAATAATGAAATTCGTTGAAGAAGATTCCACGGTATGAAGGTCCTATTTATCAGCAGTATTTACGTTAATATTAAAGAGAAACATTGTTTCCGGACATTCACACTACAGCATGCGGAAAAGTTTGAAAGTCATATTTTCCAACGTCAAGGCTTTATAAAACTTTGAGCAACAACTTTAAAACCTCACAAAGAAAAATATCTAAATAAAACATTAATTTTAAAAATAATCTGACGCCCTAAATAGGACTCAAATAGGACCTTTATACCCTGGAATCTCGTTCAACGAATTTCATTATTACGAGTAATCCATTACAAAAGATTTGTGTTTAGATCCCTGTCATATGGCTGCCATATGTCATACGGAATGAGTTTCTTCACAGGGAGTTTTTATTACAACGAAGCTATTTTACTGATCCCAAGGCAATCATGACTTCGTTCTTCGTTGTAACGATATTTTACTGTACTGTACAGTAATATTGTTTTTATTTCACTCGACTTCAGATAATTTCGGAAATACGTATCGATTTTCCGAATGTCGGGCTCTCAATGAATCTATTGTAAAATATGAACTGTTATACACCTATAGGTTCGCTCCGGAAAAATCGTCACGACGGATTTCGTTGTTACTTGGAGAAATCTTTCAAAGTAGAATGAAGTGAGACCCCAAGATGCGGACGTAATTGGTGCATCAAGAGTGTCCCTAAGTCAAAATGTCCCCAAGTCCAGTCTCATTTTCCATTACACTTACATTATATAATTATTAATTGGTTTTTTATGGACAAAATATACTCACCATAATTCCATGAAAACAAAAATTGTCTCCCAATTTAACTTGATTCCAAGCAATATATTTCAACCCAATATGGGCATTTGGGGAATTGAATACTGACACCTCTGTACAGTACATAGAAATGTTGGCATTCTCTGTAAAAAAAAAAATAATATGCAAGTGAAATAGAGAGAAGGAAGTCCCTCTCTGCTGGAGGTAATTTTTTTATTTGCTAAATGGACGGTAAATTGGTGGAAGAAATGCCCAAGGACTTTTCTTACAACAATTTTAGGTTTGGGAATATCTGTTTCTTGTTATTTGGCCTGAAATGTATTTGCAATTTTATAACCAAATGTCCCTATGTTGCGTCAGTGTCCTCATGTTGGGTCTTTATTATTATTTTTTTATGAAAAAATAAGTGTCCCTATGTCGAATTGTCCGCAGGTTGATGTTTCCGCAGGTGGGGGTCTCACTGTACTTATTTTGGAATATGAATCCGAACCATCTTCCAATCCCTGAGACGCCATTACTTTTATTTTTTTTATTTTTTTGCCCAAGTTCCAGTGAAGGTAATAATTTGAACGTCTGGCCGTTACCATTCACACAACACCCGGCGGATGTCGTAATAATTCTCCGGCGCACAATTGCTTTACGGCGGCTCATCGCTTTCGCCGAAACTTCGATCGCATCCTTTTCCAGAAATTTAGTTGGATAACAAGAGGAGAAGACTTTCCCCATTGTTACGTATACCACTTCCGTGGGATACTAATTCATCGCCACTTATACACAAAAGAACGTTTTTGAAAATTACAAACGAGCCACTTTAATTTGTATTTTATTTTTTTTAAGGATCCAGCGAGTTCCGGATTCGTACGGGGAAATCTTGAGAAAATCCCACCAGGTTATGATTGTCTGCGTTTCATACGGGATGAACACGACGGAGAAATGTCACGCTGAGATATAAGGCAGGAAAGTTCGACGTTGACGAGAATATTTTTTTTTATAATTTATTTCCTTCTCTCTTTTATCTCAGAGGACTGGAAATAATGCATTCATCAGCTGTGGTTCTCGAGCGAAAAATTTCCATACGAGTGGGATAACTTTTTCTTTGTCCGCTTTCGTGGGGAAATGAATTTTAACTGACGGGAGTCACGGCAAAGCGTGTCAACACATGGTAATTTGATGTCTTTTTTTTCAGTATAGAACCCTCGAATACAGTATATTCGTATTGGAATTAAGTGAGTTCCCAATTTCAGTACAGTATTACTGTAGTTCGGTTGAACGACGAGTAAGCAGCAAATACGCAATTTTTGTCGCAGGAAAACAAGTCATGTAATATAGTCAACACATGCGAATTTGACGTCTTTAGAATATATTATCTCGATTATATCGGTATAGGAATTAAATGAGTTCCAACTTCCAGTACAGTTCAGTAGTAGTTTGGTTGGAAAAAATATAAACTGCAAATATCCAACGGTTGTCACAGGATATTGTGTCAGCAAATTCAAATCTGACGTCTTTATAATGAATAACCTCGAATATATCGGAATTGGGATTGAATGAGTTCCGAATTCAAGAACTGCAGTTCGATTGAACAAAAACTAAGCAGCAAATATGCCATTCCAATTTCGGATTCAACCATTTATGCAATAAAATCAATTTCTCAGTTTCAATTGACGTAAATTAAGTCAACCGGCATGCAAAAGCTAACAGCAAAATATAATATCAGAAACGTGATAAATTACTCATCACAGTTCCTTGAAATTTCTTCCGAAATTTCATATTCGACGACGGAATTCGTTAAATGCATGGCTTTCAAATATTTCCAAAGATTTCAGTGAAACCACGCCAAGAAGTGTTGACTGTTGAGTGATATTTTCCTTTAGGAGTATTTTTACCATGAAAAACAGCCGATAAAGGATCTATTTATTGAACTTAATACAGTAATTGATCAATAAAAAGATTGTCAAGTATTTCAAGGTTATCATTCCACGGGATGAATGAGTTTTTATTGGTCGTCAAGTAGAAGATGCTAGTGAAAATTCAAAGAAACGTATCGATTTATCTTAAGAAAAATCCGAATGGTCCGAAATGCTCATTAGATATGGTATGTGACACATTGCAAAGGTTTTTTTTTTCATTTCATTCCAAAGCGGAAAATGAAACCGCAACAGATGAAAGGTTTTCGGACCCATGCCATAAGGAATTCTCATTATTATTTATTAGTATTCTTATAAAATGCTTCACTCATCCAGACGTAAGAAATTCGCCCATTAATTATGGGGAAAGTGAGGAGAATGAATGTGCGAAACGGATACGATACTTTGACAAGAAAGTCCGCAAACCTTCTGGTCTGTCAACTGTTCATATTATTAATCTAGCAAAGTTATATTGGAATCTGCAAGAAAGGCCAATGTTCCCCAACCCGTGGTCTGCTGACCAATGCCAGTCTGCAGAAGGTTTTTGCAGGTTGGTGGAAAATTTTCTTGAGCATAATAAATTTACCAAAGGTATTAATAAAGTTTGTAATCTTTCAATGAAACTTTGGAAAGACAATGGCACTTCATCAGAAATTATCTGATTAAAAAATTGAATTTTCTATTGAAAGCACTCAAGACAAATTTCCACTGGATGAAATAAGTCAATTTGAATTTTCATCCAGGGAAATCTTTCTTCAAGCCCACTTTTAAAATGTTTGAAGATATATTCCACTATAGCAGCTTCATTGGTTCTTAACTTTATTTTTGCAAAACAGCAGGAACTTTTTAAATACTGTACCTCCAAACTAAACTTTTTTGAGTCTGCAAAAATGTTATAGAACTTTGCCAGTCTGTATAGAAAATATTTTGGAAAGTTCTGGTTTGTGGGCATAAAAAGGCTACAAGGAAAACTGTTCTAGTCCAGATGGATTCAAATGAATTTACTTGAAGATTTTCATTGCTTTTCTGAGTTTTCTCATTCCTGTCAATCCTGTGTCAATAGAATAATAGCCAAAAGATCTCCATAAAATTTGAGTGATGCAGGTTCAAGGAGGAAAGCCTTTGAGTTTATTAGGCTTTTAATTCATTGTTTCTCATGGAATTCAGACAGGGACTTAAAAATTATTTGGCATGAAGCCACATTTGAATTCAGTCAGTCATATATACTGTGAGACCCCAAGATGTGAACATATTTGTGCATCAAGATTGTCCCTAAGTTGAGTCTCATTTTCCCATAGACTTACATAATATAATTTTTAATTGGTGTTTCATGGAAGAAATATTCATCAGAATTCAATGAAAAAATTATCTACCAATTGAAATTGATTCAGTGTAAATCATTCAACTCAATAAGAACATTTGGAGCTTTAAATACTGTACCTATATATACATTACATTGAAATGTTGGCATCTGTAAAAATAACATTCAAGGCACAAAGACAGAAGCAAGTCCCTTTATGCTGGAGGTATAAATACTTTATTTTTAGCTGAATGGATGGGAAAATGATAGGTAAAATATCACATAATTTTTCTTTGGTTGGTCTTAGGGTTGGAAATATCTATTTCTTACAATTTAGCCAGATAAAATGCACTTTACCTGAAACTTATTTGCAATTTTATCATGCAATGTCCACATGTTGAGTCAGTGTCCTCATGTCCAGCCTATTTAATGCCTCTTTATTGGAGAATAAATGTCCCTATATCAAATTGTCTGCACATTGAGGTGTCCATTGAGGTGTCCGCATGTTGGGGTCTCACTGTCACATCACTTATGATGCCCAAATTATTCTCCAACCCCCCCCCCCCCCCCAACCAAACGGCTCAATAACTACCCATATTGGATTCTGAGAAAAAAAGAGGCACCCGTAAAGTACAAAGCGTACCTTTCAACAGCCCAAAGAAGAAACAACTCCAATCTTACACATCACAATACTTCACCGTACATATTACTCAAAATTATACAAGAACCGTGAGGGGGGGGGGGGGGGGCCGAGTCTTTTGTAGTACAAAGCGTACCTTTCAACAGCCCAAAGAAGAAACAACTCCAATCTTACACATCACAATACTTCACCGTACATATTACTCAAAATTATACAAGAACCGTGAGGGGGGGGGGGAGCCGAGTCTTTTGCATAGTCCAGTATTATTGCTGTGTATCTCTCAGCAGCAGTTGGACGGAATAAACGTGAGGTTCTTTTGGCATCATATTTGGAAGACAGTACAGTATACAAGTATGCTGCAGGGAAGAGTAAAGCCCCCCACTCCTTGTCATTACGCAACACCATCGTGCCCTCAGGCACACCAACAAGACAAGACCCGACAAGACAGGACAGGACAGGACAAGACCGCCTTCAGCATAGAATTAAGAGGAAACAATGAAAAAGAAAAGAGCCCAAAAGAATAAAGCCCGTTTTCCAGGCCATCACTCAGTACCCGAAAACTTCACAGGAGCCACAGATACACACACAGACACAACACACCCATTGAAGAGCCAAGAACGGTTAGAACGCACCAGGAAACGAGGGATTATTACTTTTTTTTGTCGATGAACGGGATAATTGCTCATCATTGATGCAACAATGCCTTCTGATTCGAAAAACTGTCGACATCACAGGGAAATCACGCTGAACAATCTAATTCCCACAGCCACGAACAACAATCCACCGCAGACTGATGAAGCCCGGCGCCTAAGCGATGAAAGGCGAACTCGTCGTAGTGGAAGGACCTTCCCGAGACTTCCATCCACGGATACGGCAAATTCCAAATGAGGAGAAATTCGGGCCCTGGTGTTATTTTTTTTATCCTTTCTTTCTTTCTGCTCCAACGTCTTCTTCTTCTGCTTGTGCTCCCCTATACAGTGCGCTCCAATAAAACAAAAAATAGACCAATTAAAAACTGCGAGGCTGGATCCCTTTCACCTGGGCGAGGGAGACTTGGGGAAGGAATTGTATGCTGTACTTGCCGTCCAACGGGTTCACTCTCATTATTTACAGCAGAGTCCGCTTTCAAGGACTTGGGTTTACATGATTCCACAGTAGGTATCTGGGGCATTACTTCAGTGGAGGAAAAAACAATTTGGGTTCAATTTGACCAAGTTTGGAATTTTAGTTGAGCCAAATAATAGGTGCAGGCATGAGAATCAGCTGTTGGTCCTCAGAAAGATGTTTTTGTCTCCTAATACAGTAGTTGACGTTAATGTTTAAGCTAGTAAATGTGCAGTTTTTAAAATCCCAATGGTATCACACATGTGCACACTCAATAAGTATACTTTAGCAGGTTAAACGCTGCAATCATATTCTGTAGGAATATCTGTTTTTGGTCTGTAGCATTTTTCAAAGAACTTATGCATTATACAAAATTTAACTTACGAAATTTAAAGTTATTTACTCAGCATTCAGCCTAGACTCACAGAAATTACTGCAATTACAGTATTTGCATGCTGATGACTTCTTCCATACATTGGTGTAAGTAGACTTGGCTGCAATAGAATAAATCTTGAATTTAAGCATGCCTACAAAGTAAAACATAGAGATTACAAGTTTATAGAAAATTACTAATTCATGTAGTTGCAGACCTAAATTTTCATCTGAATGAACACTCTTTGATGAATGCTCTAGGATAGGTATAGGACACATCACAGGGCTTCCCAACTGTTTTATTTTTTATTGCACTGTGTTTCTTCTCCTGTGTGTTTGGTATCAACAATGGTGTAATTTCTAGCATGGCATAGTAACATTACTACGGCTCCACAGTTCTGGAAGTTTTGGATACTGTACCATATCATCAATTTTGTATTAGGGCATCAGCGCAAAACGCTCAAAATTGCAATGAGATTAAAAAGGAAATCCTACATATTGCATCAGAACAGTTCTGCATGCAGACATGGTCTGTTGTAGGAAATGCAATTTATACACTGCAGCTCCATTTCTTCAACAGTAAAAATTGCTGTACATGCACTACTGAAAATTCACTTAGCCAGTGATGCAGGTCAAACATAATATACTTTTTGGAACACCCAGGTTGCAAGACCCCCTATGCAATTATCTCAACATGTTTGAAGAGAAATACTGAATTGGACATTATGACTGTTGGCGTTCTTTTTCCCACTCTTCTGCCTTTGCTTTCAAGTATAAGGAGCGGTAAAGGTTTAATTCTTGCCCATTTCCGCATGAATTCAGTGATGTCTTCTTTATTTTTGGAGGCGCCCTGTATATAGAGTGAGCTTTTCCTTTACTCGCTCCATCTCTCCCTCCTCTGTCGCTCCAGTGTGTGTATATGTACATATCTTTCCACCCATTTGCCCAGTGCGCTTCCTTTCTTTCATTTTCCCTCCCACACAATATTCCCTGTCTCTTTTTAATATTTTTTTTTCGAGTCGCCGGCGTACCTAGCTTTAAACGGCGCCAAAGACTCGCTCTCCATTCCCTCGTTCCGCGCTGTGTTTCTGCGCTGTTCCTGTCAATTAATTGGTCTACGGTGCTCATCTGTTTCTCGCACCAGCTCAACTATATACGTTGTCCGTTGTCCCGAAGGGAGACGCACACGCACCAACTCCACCACTTCCTTTCACTGTTCTGTGTTTCGGTGAGGGGGGGAGAAGAAACTCGCGCCCGGATGAGTGTCTTTGCGTGGGGCGGGATTCTTGGATTGTCTCACTGGTAGAAGTGGAGAGTCTTGCTACAAGGATCATGTCTACTAGAATTTTTCTCTGCATACTTTTTTTTGTGTGTGTAGTCACACAGGGTTAATCTCCCATGTTGTGGGGGTTGTTTAGAACAAATGTCTCTGTTCAGCAAATTTTTCTCCGGTCCCTCGAGTTTTTTTGTAGAAAGAGCCGAGGTTTGCGAGGAGCTTCTCCAGCAAGATGACATGTTTAATGCCTGAGAGGTCTACTGTATTGATAGAGCCGATGAAGCCCTGGAGCTTGTGAGAAGTACAGTATCCAGTGCGACTTTTTTATGTACTGTATGTCGGTGTTTTCCAAGACTATACCTGGATGATGGTGTAAAACGCCGAGTTCAGATTGCGTAGAGTATAATTACTGAATTTCTATCGTAATTTTGAATGAAGTTTTCCTTTCTAAAAAATGAGAGCAGATGTGCATGCATGCTGAGACAGGGATAAAAGAATACTCTATTTTTACTCAAGTAATACACTCGCTCTCACGATACCACTGAAAATTTTCATCCTACAATTTTGAAGAAATCGTATCCCCAAGCCAGATACGCACCCCTTTTATAGTGACCGAAAACTACAATATTTAAAAAAAAATATGCATCGGAATTGAAATTTTAACATAAATTCTCGGGATTTGATCAATTTTGAACTTTTAAAAATTTATCAGATGTAGAGATAGCTCTCTGTTTCTCCACCTTTTGACAAATAATTACTTTATAATAATTACAAATTAATGTTGCCCAATTTGTGATTTCACCTGAGGTCAGATTTGAGTGAGTAAATTCTATACAGTACTGTTTATATACTGCATATACATAAATCTCAATGAACGTATTGCGTGAGAAATTGACTCCCTCTTCACTCGTCTGTCAAATTTAATCATCCTTTTTCAACCCTCTCACTCTCTATTCACTGTATGTTATTACAGTACTCTTAAATTATACGCGCTAGTGGAAAAGCTGAGCGGAATCTCGATTTATACAAGATGATGAAGGAGAACATCATAAAATTTCGACGGGCAGGGATGACAAATTAAAAATAAAAAACGGATTCGTTGTCAACGAAGTACATTTACGCAATTGATTGATTTGTCACGTCATAGATTCTCAATTCAGAGCAACATAAAGGCGCGAAATAAGCGATGATGACAGGAACATTCAGTTTTTCAAGCATCATCTCGGCAAACAAAATAATGACTAGCAATTCATCTCATAATGAACAATTGAAAGCGACGTTCGCTTTCGATTTCGCTTTTTTTGTGGCCCAAGTTCCAGTGAAATATATGAAAAAATATATTTAATGGAAATGCAATACGAGATTTTGAAGGGAAATTAAAATTGTGAAGAAATTTTAATTCTTTTCGGGGTTCTAATTTTGCTACTTTCAACTATTTTCAAATGAATTTATCAGTGACTAATTTTTTTTTTTTTGGTCTGTTGCTCAAAATTCCCTCGCTCATTTTCTTCCTTTTACGCTGTTTCCATTTATTGCAGAAGTGGAGACAATTAAATTAGTTCCCATAAGGTCCCATGAGAAATTGTGTCTTGGACAATGAATTAATTAATCAAGCAACAAACTTGCAGCTCGCTGGAACCAATTAGGTTTGTTTCGTGAGGTTCTGCAGTACCAATAGGGGCTTTCGTCCAATTTAAAAATTATTCTGGATAATAATCTCCTCAGATTGTGATTTTGATCAAAATACAGTAACTGAACGCATTCCGGAATTAATACTGTTTGAGCTTTTTGTTTGTTAGCTAAATAGATCGTTTATTGTACTGTATAATCTTATATAAATGGTTATTCATTGGAACCCAGATTTAAACCCATTAAGATACTTATATTAGAGATGTGAGTGGAGAAAAAAAGACACAAACGACTCAGTTTCAAATTTGCTTTCTCCTCCTTTCAATTATCCTCATGCAGCTGTTTTTTTTTTGTTGCTTCAAAATGGGAGAACATTTTAATTCAATCCTCTATAATTTGCTGCGGCACATTCCAACCATTTTGGAAAAGAAACAATTCTTTTCTTTCGGTATATACACTGGACTCAGATAGAGTTCAAAAGTGTGTGGGAAGGAGAACACGAGAGCCTTTCGACGGAACAAACGCGGAAGTACGCGAGGAAATGAAGTTAACCCCTTTTTTTCCCCCCAAGTACCCGAAAATAATCCTGATGTCGAGTACTGCATGCGCATGTACTACACACGAGAACCTCTCAGCGTGAATAATGTTGTCATGAGAGATAATTTGTGGCAAGCACGTGACACAACTGCGAGCCCGATGGAATTGAGAAAATTCTTCAGGAACTTTGCCGCTAATTTCTGGCGGAAGTGATACTTCTTATGCATATAATGATACAGTACTTCTTATGCACTACAGCAGATCATTTCTCAGATTTCTTTCAACTGCGATTTCAGAGGTATAGAACAAATCAATTCTTGAAATTTTTAATTTCGAAAAAAGTAAGCATTTTCCCGACGGTAATTTGAGAATTATAGTAACATGTAAAAAAGCAATAAAATGTATTCAAGCGTGAGAACCATTGGTGCAAAGTGTAGATCAAATTAAATACTCATAGTTGCGTTAATTAATGTTTGGGGACTAGAACATTTTAGAAAATCTTCAAACAGTAAAGTTAAAGATCCAGCGATGATAAAAATCTGATATCATATTCAAGAGACAGCTTAACTCAATTTAATTCCTTTTTTTAACTTTTAAGGTATTGTATTATAGTTGTGATGACAATTTGAAGAAACCCAGCATCAAATAACTTGCCAAACTTGCAGAAAATCGGTATATTTGAAAAAAGCGCGTTTATTTTAGTTGAAATTAGGTTCATTTCAAAGGGATTTTCATCAGGAATCAAAGTTCACAGTAAATGTGCATACAGTATTTTTTTGTGTCAAGGAGCATAAATAATCTATGCTATGAAAAATTTCACATCATGCTCTGCTTTCTTGATTGTGATGATTCATTTTTTAACAAGTTATGCCTCATGAATGCCATGAGATTTGGACTTCAACTGAGCAATTTGGAGATGCTAAACAACATCAATAATACAGTTGAACCTCAATAAGTCAAACCTCCCTAAGTCAAATACCTCTCCAAGTTGAATTTCTTTCAAGTCCCTGTCTGAATTCCCTTGAAAACAATGTATTAAAAACCTCCGTAACTTGAAGTCTTTTTCTCTCAAATCTCCATAAGACAAATTTTCTGCAGCCTTTTGGCAAATATTTTCTTGATACATGAAAGAGAAAGGCAATAAAGCAAGTAACCTAATGTATTTTTCAAGGAAGTGACAGACTATGATAGAGCAAATGAACCCCTGCCTCCAAGTTCAGCATGCTGTAAACTCATTTAAGAATTAATTTCTAAGGTCCAGAAAATCACTATTCACACTTTCCTGTAATTCTTTCATGTTTCCCACAAAAATGCTTGTTGCTGCAAAATAAAATGGCAAAACAGTAATTTGTCACACTCAATTAGAAAGAATGAGGATCAACATTCCCCAAAAACTTTTCCTTGTGCATCTTGGTGAGAACTGGGCATAGCTCTGATTCTTAAGCCTATTCTCAAACCTCCAAGGTTTTGCATCATGTCTCAATTTCAAGAAAACTCAAAAGGTTATACTCCAAAAACGTTCATTTATCTTTGAAGGATAATTTTCCTGGTTCTTCACTCGCTGTTTTTGGCATCATTCTGTCTTGAGCTCTTGATGTGCACTTCACTTGAGAGAAGTTGCGAGCATTGAAAGTGTTACTTTTTAAATCAAAGCACAACAACTTTATAATAGGGTGAAAAACACTTGGTCATAGCCTGACTAAATTATCTAGTTTTATTCATTCATCTCATATTCCTAGCACTTTTTTCCCCAGCTAGAAACCTCCCTAAACGGAAACCTCCCAAAAAGAGAAAACCTCCCTGTCCAATTTTTTCCTGGTCCCTTGAATTTTGACTTGGAGAGGTTCAACTGCAATGATAATGCTTCCATTTTTGATACTTTTAAATGCAATCAGGACTGCGGACTGCTGAGGTCATGCAGATCAGGTAATTTGCTTTTTTTCTGACGTATCCTCAGCCTGATTCCCTGACCGAAAAGACGACCTATAAGAGTACATAAAACCACGCGTGGCATATTTTTTCCCAAAGCGATAATTATACTTTGTACCGTGAATTTAAAAAAAAAAAGAAGAAGAAAAATTATTAGCTGAAATGGCGTATTTATGTGTTGCTCAATATGCCCTGCTGAGTACCGAATATGCAATGAACAGTACCCATCAGAAACTCGGATCAGGATTCTGTTTATGCACGCCTGGAAACAGGCCCCCGCCGAGCGAGCGACATGAAACCTGGAGCGGAACATGCAAACCCTTTCTCCTGATGGCCCCCGAAGCGAGCAGATTATTTTGCGCAACATCATTTGAAACCTCTTTCTCTAAAGATATTCAGAGGATCAACAGAGTTTTCGGGCTCCAATTTAAAATGATTAATGACTGCATGGGTGAGAGATAGAGATGATTTAAGCATATATGGGTAAAATCCTGTTAAGTCGAACCTGTTCCAGTCAAAATTCAAGGTACAGTGCAATACCAGCAAAAGAATATTCAACTTAGAGAAACAAGCATTTTTTTTTAGGAAAAAAAATTAGAATTGCAGGACATTGGAATTTTGGATATTGAGAATCTTAAATTACTTCTTGGATGAATTGACAGGATGCTGAAGTTGGAGGAAAGGGTTCTTTTGCCTATATAATTAATAATTAGTCTTTCACTTCCTTTGAAAATGCATAAAGCTACATTTTTATTGCTTTCATTTTTCCTGTGTTGGTAGAAAATATTCAAAAGTCATTCAGAAAATTGTAGTCATGGAGGTTTGAGGGGAAAATTACTTCAAGTTAGAAAGGTTTCTAATGTATTCTCCCTAAGGGAAATCAGGCTGGGTCTTCAAAAATTGTGACATACAGGCAGGAATTCGTCTTATAGGGAGGTTCAAATTATTTAGGTTCAACAGTAATACGCATTCCAACTCAAAGATGAATCACTATTTCTTATGACGACATTTTTCAAATGTCCAAAGAGAAAAATTCGTGGATATAATGCGAGGAAATGTTTTTATAAAAGCATTTACTCAAATACAATGCACACTTGAGGGAGACGCATACCTGGATTTCTCTTATAAAAATTTGGATAAAAACATTTTCCAGATGAGTAAGATACATACTCCATTTAAAGTGACCGAAAAATTGAAATGTTTTATAAAACACATCATAATTTGACTTTTGACTCAACTTGAGTCCAAATTCAATTATTTTAAAATTTTCATATCCTGAGATATTGTCCATTATAATGGTTCCAAAACTGTCCATCAGAATCAAAAATGAAGCACACTTAGAATCGAAATTTTTTGAATAATTTTTGAATACGCTGCTGTTCTCTAGAAGGAATTGTAATCTCTCCATCTTAGAGGAAAGTATAATTTTATCCCAGAATTCAAAAACAAGAAATAACAGTTTCTTGTAAACAATACAGCATTTGACCTGTCATTAGGATTAAAGGTGTTTGAATTACAGTACAGTAGAATCTTGTTAAGGAAATGTTTGCCTACAATGAAATTTTTCAAGACCTGGCAGTTACCCTTTAGGTGTAGCTTAAATTAATCTCATTTCTGTTGAATTACTTTTTTCACAGGCTCTCTTTTACAGTGAATATTTGTCCCAAATTTCCTAAAATTCCCCCCATTTCATTTCTTGCTTTGATTTTTGAATTTTTTTCCCGGCTGTTTGTACAATGACCTGTTTTCTGGGGCTCATGGGTACTTGGTGGTCAGGAAATGTGTCTGCCTCATAGTTATAAAAAAGCAGTAAGCTGGAAATTGGTTACATTATCTGACAGCAGGCAGTTTGTGATATAAATGTACCCTGATTAATTTATGCATTGTCTAATGTGTCTGGAAGCTTAGTGCAAACTTGGGGCTGGGAACTCCAAGAGCCCCCAAAATCTATGAATTTTCTTCCAATGCTCTTCTATGTTGAGTTGTATTTTAAAATTTAAAATTCATTAAAATGTATTTCTTATACAGTAATAGGCAAATGATCATGTTTTCAAGTTTCTGAAGCAAGTGGAAGATGTCTTAGTGAATTGTGTGGAAAAGAAAATTGCATGGAGTAGAATCACTGACTATTTCAAGCAGTAAAATGCTTCTTCAAAGGTTGAATGTTGTAACCCAGAAACCGAATTGCGATTATTTTCTTTTCTCCATATA
>CAJPEX010005971.1:0-12551 GCA_905338405.1 Notodromas monacha | reverse complement strand
GAAGTGTAAAAAAAAAAGAACACAAACATTATCTGCAGCACCACGCATGGATGACTCAGGAAGGTTCGTTTATTTTTTAGTTCTTGAACGAAAATTTGTCAATCTGTTTCGGTTATAGTATCGTACTCATATTTTCAGTACTTGAGACTATACCTTTGCTCTGCAGAAACTACAAAAAGTACATTTTGCGAAGATATAACTTGGCCTCCTTTAATAGCATCACTGCACTAGTGCAGTGTTGATGCACTACTTCGGCTTTTATTGGTACTTCGAAAAACCATGAATTCCAGGGAATTTGGCCCTGAAAATTACATAAAAATCTTTAAGAAAAACGTACGTATAGAAAAGACGCCAAGCCACAGCCCTGTAGTCTTGTGAAGGAAAAAAATTGACATCGGGTTATTTCCCAGGATATCAATTGCGGTTTTATTTTTTACATGCTGAAATTACAGAAATCCTTTCTTTGTTCGTGTCCATTAATGTCACGAAAGTTCTCATGCGAAACTCAAATTAACCGACAAAAGTCATAAAATTTTAAATGCAGCATGGTGACGACACATTGAAAAAAAATCGATAAAAGTCAGGTCAGAAAAATCCCTCGGGGCTGAGGGCTATAAAATGTCTAATTAATTGTATTCTTACGAATATAATATAAAAAATGCGCAGAACAGGAGATGAGAACCTCTTCCTATAGCATAAGTTGGGAAGATTTTTTTAGCGGAGTATCCCTGGGAAACGACGGGTTAAATCTTATCTTCCGATGAACGATAAATAAAGACTTCTTAATGTTCTGGTCAGATTTGGGCTTGAGTTGACGCACAAATAATATGCAGTTTTCTGGATCGAGTGATAAAACACAGCCTTTCCATTGAGCTCGACGGATTGTTTTTTAAATAACGCTTTCCAACTGGAAATCCTTTTTCAGTATTTTTGAGGATACCCCTTTGCATTTATTGAACACTTTTATTGAGATAATCTGAAACTTTCATAATCCATCCTTCAAATATTCTCACGTGTAATATTACACTGTACGTAGTTATTTTTTTATTGGTACTTTTGTCCATAAATTTCTGTACGTCCTGCATTATTTAATTTCCTAAGAAATTAATTATTATCACAGTTCACCAGATATTCTCTAAGCAAATTGGTTTTCAGAGCTCAACAGAAACCCTGCTGAGAAATGAAATGGTATAGAATAGCATTTTTGGGATCAGGATGAGTATCCAACCAGATCCAACGAATTAAAATTGTAAGAAATTGGACAGAAATTTTAAAGATATATCAATGTAATTAAACACATGCAGGGGCTTTCAGAGCAAACCAAACATTTAAATGTCATCTCTGCTTCAAAACGAACATAGGAGGAGTTTCCCAGTTAGCTCAATTCATCACAGCGTTCATTTGAAAGCATATTACATGGACATACAAGAAGCCTCTTACGTGGGTCATATAATGACACTTACTGTCCGAACGGGTTACCCACTGCAATTGAAAATAAAACAGGATTCATTAATGTGTGCAAGCCTGAACGACAGTTGCACTTGGCTGCAAACCTGTTTCATTTTTGGCACACGTTTACTGCTCATATGCGTCTACTTCCGCAAACGATTTGCATGGTACGCAGGAAAATTTCTTCAGTGCAATTACATGCGTGCAGATGATGGGGAAGATGCACCACACGGTGCGCAGGCCGTGATTTGCAAAGCACCTGGTGCCATCTTGAGGCAGGGACGAGAAGGTTGAAAGTATTCATGGAAGAACAAAGCTGCGCTGCATAATATTAGGCTTATTTTCTTCAAATAAATCCCATAACAGCAAACACAATGAATCAAAACATGGCTTCATGGGGGGGTATTATGTTTATTTTTTAGGATGTAGCAAACCACGGAATACTAACCTTGACGCTGGAGTTAGTTTTTTTAAAGCAATTTTTTGTCCTAGCAGCTCTTGAGTGTTCAAGTGTGGCTCTACAAACCGAAGACGTCTAATTATTCACGCTTCAATCGTCAATGGAATATTTAATGGATTCTTTGTATCATAACAATTTCTATTGATATACGTGCATTATTTGTTTTTTTCTTGACAGAAGCTAAAATATGGACAATATTCTTGAGCTTCAATCTTCTTCCACCATTTCAAATTGTACACAAAACATTGAAGATCACAGAAAAAGCCAAATAAATTTTCTAAGCATAAGTGGAAATGAGGATCAACCTTTTGTCATAAGTCAAAAAAATTTGTTGAAAGGATAAATTTTGAAATTTGCGGGATAGTACTTAAAAGTGTCTATATTAGTTGGCAATTTTCCTCTAAAAACCATGTGACAAGCATGAAACCGCGGTCTTCTCTTCTGAAGAAATCGAATGCAGCGAAGCATTGCATCATAAAATACCCGTACTACAACAAAATTTGCATCGTTAAAATTGTATGGGAAAATTGCATAACAAAAGGGCTCAAAATAATGTGGAGTAATTATACATTACATAGACTTAATCCTGCAAAAAAAGAAACAATTCCGATTAAGAAAAAATTATTTTCATCAAAATAACAAAATACTTCCTCTTCAGGATACAATGTTTTACATTGTCCTCTAATCAAGAAAATGTGCGCTTTTTACTGGAACGTACAATTAGAAACTTTTGCCTGTGGCGGAATGAAGAAATATTTTTAGCATTTGAGAGAAGTAAATTTCAATCTACAGAAACGTGTGCATCTCAAATAGCAATGAACTTGGAATGAAAACATATCTTTAAAAGAGGTAGATTGATATCTGAATTTTTCAAATTTTAAAAGTTTCCCGCTCCTCTTTTTTCAAATAAAACGTGTTTTCACGATGAGGCTTCATGGCACGATAATTTTGAATAGGCAAAGAAATTTACTATAAAATTTCTTCAAGAAAAACCGTTGACATACTCCACTTCAGATGCCTTCGTTGAAAGAAAAATGAATAAAAATTGTGCCAACATTGAGTGGTGAGGCTGAAACCAACACATGGCGAGTAAAATTTCGAGGCCTTGAATCTGCATCTAGGTTAAGAATATCACGGCAATTTTTGACGCTAATTTTGAATTCACCAGAATCCAAATTTTATTCTGCAATATTCACCGTAATTGCATCCAATTTTTCCTCGTTACAACACAGCAAGTAAATTCGTTCAACGCAGCTTAAAATTGAAGTCATTTGAATATTGCCTTNGATTAGGTGCCAATTATTTTTCCATTGTAAATATTCGTACATTAGTGATAGAAGACATATTCTTCTTCAATTCAAGCTCCTATACAGAAGCTCAAATATCTTTTCTTCTGCCCACATTTTCCAGGAATTTCTCAAAATTAGTCATGTGCTCATTTTGCTTTATTTCTGGATCCCGTCTTCTCAAGGACGTACAGTGGATGCTAACTTGCATGTAATTTTAAAAAGGATATACCGTAACACACACCCTCAACTATGTGAAGCTCTGTGATGAACATACAATTGCCCGAATTCAATTTTATTGGAGGGTCTGTGCACCTGAAAAAGTCTGACTGATTCAAAATTTCACCCGTCTGGGAAAACTTTGTTTTTCAGTACATTTTCGCAGTTTTTCAAGATACGTTTTCCAAGTTCACTGAGGTATCAAGTTGGAAACAAGCTGGAATTTTTGCTGGATTGTGTTTACGCACTTATAATTGGTTCTCTTGGTAATAAAGAATTATGAATAAAGCCCCCAAAATATGTAATGGCTATTTTTTAACTTCAGTACACAGGAAATAACTGTGCAGAAGAAAACCACACAGAATCTTAACCATAAAGCTTCTGCAGCAGAGCTGGGAAATACAGTATTCGCAAAATTTGGTTCCATGCAACATTTGAAATAAAAGAAATCTTGGTCAGGTCAGGAGAGTCAAAGTCTGGAAAAATATCAAGTTCGTTATCTTTCCACCAAAACCTTTTACTGAAGAAGAAAAAATTCCCTGCTGGGTGGCATTTTNGAACATTTGAAATAAAAGAAATCTTGGTCAGGTCAGGAGAGTCAAAGTCTGGAAAAATATCAAGTTCGTTATCTTTCCACCAAAACCTTTTACTGAAGAAGAAAAAATTCCCTGCTGGGTGGCATTTTTTCAAGTATGCAGTATTTCAGCTGTATGATTAGTATTGCAGGGGTTCAAATGACATTAGATTCAACTTTCCCAAAATTTTCCAAACTTTGGCTATACAGCCAAGGCTGCCTTTTGGTGAGCTTTGGTCAAACCAAAATGCGCAAGTCTGCAAAAATATCCCAACTCCACCATGCAATGGAAATCAACTTACCATCTTTGCAAAGGTTGAGCACCACAAGAAGCTTTAGGAAGCAAAGAACAAGAACAAATCTATCTATAATGTGCACACATGAGAAAAATAATTGTAAAATGAGCCTGTTTCTCATTTATGAATTAAACTAATTTTATGATAAAATGATTATAATATTCTCCTGAATTTGAATAGCTCAATTTTTTCAAGAGGAATAAAACTTGAAAAATAATTAAATCTCTTTGATTTTTATAGAAAATGTTGGCAGTGTGCGTATGTCAAGCCATTGTCCAGATGTCGGGGTAGATGATTTTTTGCATTGTTTCAAGTAGTCCCAAATTGAATTGTATGTATTTCGGGGTTCCACTGTAGTTTAAATTCCCAACTATTTCACTTTTCTGAATCTGATCCAAAATGAATGGCTTTTCATCACGAAAGAAAAATGAATAATATAATCATTGTGACTGCATCATGTCTCCAGCTGTTCATTTTGAAGCCATAAGCATCTGCGAATCATTGCAGAAAATTTTAAAAAAAAAGAGAAAAACACCTCTGTTTTGAGAGCCTCCCAGGAAGAATGCTTGGAAGGGCGACGGCTGTTGGCCTTGGCTTGAAAAGTGAAAAAAAACCTCTCCGCTCCAGATTTAATAGTAATAATAATAACAACCGAAAGTTACGCTTACGACTGCTGCCCCGCGGCGGAACACAGCAATATTTTTTCATCGTGGAATGTACGAGAAAAAGGCCTCGCCCAAAACAGAAAATATTGTACATTCAACGTGCGTGAGCCGCAAATCGGCCCAGAAAAACAAAAGATTTCGCCGCCCGGGTCGCCGGGCTGCTTGATGGACCTCTTTATTATTATTTTCTCCTTTTTGCGAGCATTTTTCCTTTTTTTAATTTTTCTATGTTGAAGAGAGTGTTCAGAACCTCTATACACAGCACCGCGAGCGCGGGTTTTTTGCTGCTGCTGCTGCTGCTGGGGTCAACCCGGGCTATAAAAACTGCGCGGGTCGCCCCAAGTCAGGTCATTCCGCGCACTGCAGTCGGTAGAACGAGTCAAGTCAAAGAGTCGTGTGTCCAGTGTTCCGAGAAGCAGACGAGAAAAAAAAACGCTTTTCGAAAAAATATTAATCATGCGTTACACATTGGCCGTGAGTTGAACAGATATTTTTCCGTCGTTCTGCTCTTTTCTCACCCGCATAAAAAAAATCAATGGAGGTATTCGTATAATGGGAAATTATTTAAAATTTGATTCAAGGTCGTGAAGCATAATAGAAAGATATATTTTGTCATTCCTCGGGATTCGATTTCCTGGACCATAGTTGTATCAAGCTTATTATTGGTAATGATTTTAGGGTAATACTCGTAACTCATCCTTATGAATTACTTTTGAAGCGAGGACATAATTCCAAAAGAATTGCGAATGCTCCGGGCAATTCACAAAATCTTTCAGAATAAATGCTGTTTCGAATTATAAAAGATAAAACAAATTCATGCAGAAAACGCCCCAAGTTCATGGGAGCATAATTCTTGGTTGTAAATTTGCTCTTCATCAACAAAAGCGCTAATTTTTGAATTTCAAACGGGGAAAAAACGTGTACACTGTAATTTATTTTGTCCCCGGTTTTTTTTTATGATCTACTTCATTATTTTATCTTTTACAAAGCCTATTCGACTCCGCATAATGGATAAGCATAGTCGATTGAATATCTTGAAGCTATAATTACGAGATCCTCATCGTCGAAGGAAATACAAAAATTAAATTCCGGTATGAAACACCCTTTGCGAAAATCCTCCAATATATTTGGTTTTTTCTTCGTTTTCTCTCCCTCGCTCAAACATATATGTCCCCGATTCACACATGTCTATTGAAATGAGCATTAATAACGGTCATTTTTCGCATTCCGAACTTTGACGACATATTCAGGTGTTGGTGGCAGTGGCGGCAGTGGTCGCCGGAGACAAGTACGGCAAGCCGCCGTCGTACCCAAAGCCGAGCTACGGCAAGGCGTACCCTCACGAGCCAGTGTACGCCCCGGAGCCCGCATACGCCCCGGCGCCGTCGTCCTATGCCCCTGCTTACAAACCGGCGCCGTCGTCATACGCCCCCGCCTACAAACCGGCGCCGTCGTCCTACCCTCGTCCTTCTTATGGCAAGCACGCTGCCCCCTACGGTGCTGAGGAGTACAGCGACGTGAGTTTCACAGGCCCGACGCAAACTGACTTTCTTTTTTTTTGCGCAAATCAAAAGTTATCTAGCTGGAACTGTATAAGGAAATGAGAACATGAAAGTGAATTAATTGGAGCAGTTGTGGGATGTTCCAAGAATCAACCCGGCATCATTTTATTTGTTTCTTGAGAAGAGTTGATTTATATACGTATTATGAGCAATTTTCTTTTTTACGGGTAAAAGTTTTCAAATGCCTCATGAAAAATTGACGACATCGAGATGACAACATCTTAAAATTCCTCAAAAAGTTTGTGGACTTCGTCGACTTCGAGACTCGGCGGAATAAAATATACATATTTCGTTGCACTGAATATGCTCTCAAAAAACACATCCTCTTGCATTAAATTTGCAAAAATCAGGCATTTTCGTCGGAAAGAATTCAAAACTGAGGACATGAACCTGATCGTGACGATTCACACATATGATTTTCCTTTTCATGAGAATCGATCGAGATCGAAAACTTATTTCGACGGAATATAAAGGTAAATAACTGGTTGCAGGACAAACCTTCATTTGAAAAATTGCATTTTTTTTTTAAGTAAGCAGATCATCTTGGTCTGAACGAAATGATAACCCAAATAGGAGAAAAATGTTCTGATTCTGACACATGATTTTAAGTGCTGGAAAGTCATTTCCTATGAGGAATTTAACGTTCAATAAAAAAAATTTCTGTGAACGTTTTTTTCGAAACATCGCAGGAACGTTATTAGATCTGCATTAGTCGGTGTGTACTATGAAGAGGTTAAGCTCGCCTGAGGCACTTTTCACCGTATAAAGCCGAATTGACCGTAGGAGAAAAATATCTTAAAATATATTCCATACACGCATTATAGATTCACAAGCGATTTACTGTTTAATTCGTCGGAAATGGCTTTTTTCATATTGTTCGACAATTTTTTTTATCAAGAACACTTTTAGCAAAAACTTTTGAACGCTGTTATCTTAGAAGCTGTTTGATTGGGAAGGCTTGAAAAAATTCTTAACTGCTTTCCTTAAAACCGCCTGCAGCAAGTTGCATTTTGATCATTTCTTAGAAACGTGTGCGTTGTTAATCACTAAATTTTTAATTTCGCGGAGGGTTGAATTTCGATCAGCCTGTGTGGGATTTGAAAAAGGACACTATTTTAAAGATCTCAATTTTTTCTTATTTGCAAATAAGCTGGAACCATGTTTTCGTTCTTTTTCTAATTGATTAACACAGCATACAAGTTTCATTTCTCACTTGTCAGCACTCACAATAAGGTTCAGGAAATTTTCTCACATGCCCCCAAGCAAACATCGATTCAAAACATTCCGGCCTATCACAAATAATTTACTATATGTACAGGTATGAAGAGAAACCCACATACCAATGGGTATTTCCCTTTCTTCCTCTGCGAATCTCTCCTGGAGTAGAAAAATAAATATACAGTTGAACTTTGATAACTCAAACCTATACCAAAATTGAATCCCTCTTTAATTCGATTTTTTTCAAATCCCCTTCTGAATTACCTCAGAAACACTGCATGAAAAACCTCTCAGACTTGAAGGCTTTTCCTCTCACATCTCCATGACTCAAATTTTCTGAAGCCTTTTGTCAATTATTTCTTGACACAGGAAACATGAGAAAAGCAAAGTAACTGAAAGTGTTTTGAAAGGAATTGAAAGACGAATTGAGCAAATGAACCCCTGCCTATACAAGTTCAGCATGTATTATTCTGTACACTCATTTTAAAAAGCAATCTTAGGCCCAGAAAATGAACTTTTTGTATCTTTCCCACAAGCAAAAATGCTTCTTTCCCAAACTTGAAAACTCCTCTGCTCAAATTTTTTATTTTCGGGTCCCTTGAAATTTGACTTGAAGAGAGGTTCAACTGGACAGTATATTTGTACTGTATATGTAGCTACCAGTAAAACTTTGCTACAGCAAAGCCACAGAGATGAGTAAAAAATGTCTGCGATTACACACGCAAAATCTATTGTATTCCAATAACTCATCATTATTCAAGATTGTTTTTCCATGGGACAGAGGCCTGAAAAAAAAATTTTTTTCAATCACTTATTCGTTGTAACGAGATTTTACTGCATATACGTGTACTACTGTAGCTGTATATACATAATTGGCTCGTTTCTTCGTCCCATTCCCATTTTTGCAGCAGCACCCGCAGTACAACTACGCCTACGACGTGAAGGACGANTAAAAACGTGCGGGTAGAGTATTTTTTTATGAATGAGATGATGATATTGTATTCCAAAATCTTTGTAAATAACGTAAGTACTGTACAATATATCCTTGATAATCGCAAACATATGCTAAACCCAATCGACACACGTTATATACTTAACTACAATTCATCATCAGTTTCCAGGAGCATAAAAAGTACATCTTTCGAAAAAAAAATTCAAATTCGATTTTTCAAGCGTTTAAAAGACGAGATTTTGTGAGAGCAACGTTATTGTAATCAGTGAGGAAAGTTTCGAACGGTGAGGTACCAGAGGGTTTTTTTTTTTTCGTAGGCAAACATCATTGTGGGGTTGAAATGGGGGGGGGGGGGGAAGCGACAGGAAACTGCTCAGTAGATGGCAAACAAGGTGATAGTGGTGGTGGTGGGGTTTTGGAATAAAAGGTCAGAGCTCATACCGAGACGCAGTCTAAGGTCATGCAGTCGGTGGAGCAGTTGCGAAAGCCAACAAGTCAAGATCATGTCCAAGTGGCGATCGGAAACGAAATAACCGACCCCGGGGTCAATTACGTCGTGTCGTGTGAGGGAGGGGGAAAAGAAATCGGATTGACTCCAGTGTGGGCATTATTCACGTCGACGAGCCGAGCATGCAATGATGATTAGTTTGCGATTGCGTGCCGCCACTTTTCTTCTCCGTGTCTCATCGCCGCCATTTACGTCGCACCGGTGACAAGGGATTTGAAGTCGCCCGCGATCGTAATACGCGTCACTCATCGTACCGTATTGCTGCAGCGAGTCATCGCCTCGGGGCTCGTTTTATTTTATTTTAGTTATTCATAGATGCTTGTTGGATATGTCCAGACATTTTGGCGCATGATTATACGGCGTGGATCCGAATTGCGAAAATGTTTTAGCCATCAGGTTTGCACCATGATCAATTACTGATCTTCAAATATATATTTATGGAGTACTCGAATGCAGTCAAAACACTCTATAGTTCGCAATTTCGAGGGACCATACAAGAACAAAAAATTAATTTGAGATGCTTGAGAGCTATTTTTTGTTGGGGGAAACATATAGAAGATTTGCAGGAAATTGAATGTGGTGAATATTCTGGGCCTTGAATTACTGAACTTCTTGAATGAGTTGACAGGATGCTGAACTATTGGAGGCAAGGTATCATTTGCCCAATTAGACTTTAGCTTCTGTTGAGGAATAAATCAACTCAACATAAAGACTTGAACCATAGCGCTGTGGAAGAAAAGGTGGGAAATAATAAGGCAGGGCAATCAGCCGGTTTGCGGCCAGGAATATGTAATTAATGGAGTACCTTAATTACATATCCCTAGTTTTGTCTGGCTTAATCACAGTCCACAATCAAACACAATAAAAATATAATGCATCACAATAAATAAATGCAGTAATTCAAAACACATTCAATAAAAACAATGAATGTGTGCACACAATTTTAGTGTGCAATAATGCAACGCAACGATTCAATCAGAAGAATTGGGGTTGGAATGTTTGGAGGAATTTTACTGTAAGAGCTAATTTTAAGGACTGATTATTGGGAGTGGAAGAGAGCTGGGTTTTTATAAGATTTAGCACGATGCTTCTGTCAGCTGACCTGACCAAAGTACTGGACTGTTTCCCTTGCTTGTGATTGGCAGAGAAGATGTGCATTGAAGAATTTGTGCATCCAGGGAATGGATGCATGGAGAATGGGACCAGAATCCAGATCCTATGGGACCTGATGTCCCAAGTTCTGGTTCCCTAACAGCTTCCTTTTAAAACACAACAAATTACAGTACTTTTTATTGTTTCTCTCTTTCCTGTGTCTGAAAAATAACAGCGAAAAGCTCTCAGAAAGTTCCAGGTACCCAGGTTTAAGAGGAAATATATTTGAGTTAGAAAGGGTTTTAATGCATTATTTCCAAGTGCTTTGAAAAAATAGACTTGGGAAGTATTTGTGGGGAATTTTTTGCTGTCCAGCAGGGGACATGGTGCCCAACTTCTGGGAGAACCCTCACTGTGCCTCTTTCCTTTTTCCTCTTTTGTTGTTAGGATCAGCACCTCAGCAGCTGTAGGCAGCTGTGTGCAGACTCTTGTGCAAATTCTTCAAGACACCAGATGTCTGCAGCTGGCAAAACCTGGTTCCTAACAACATTTCAATATACCTTGCAAAATTAAATTGCAAAAAGACCCAGAAAATGGGAGGAAAACAAGATCATTTTCTTGAGTTCAAAATATTTCTTGAAACTTAACATCATTTCCCCACACCTGGGGTTTTCAAATCCAGCGTGCATTCAAAATACCCATTTAAAGCATGAACGGAATCCAACTGAAGAACTATTGCATGACCCAGTACCTATTCCATCAGAATATAATTCAACAGCAATCTTTCGCCGTCATCACGATCGTCATGATTACGTCAATGGCACAAAGTACTCTGATGAAAAATGGGGCCAATTTGTCAAAACAAACGTTTTATAGCTACCAAGGTTAGAGAGGCATTTCTCAGTGCTGATTTACCTTTGTAAATACAATTTTTTTTTATGATGGACGGTCGCTGAACTTGCGAATTTGTCATATTTATGCTTCAACTCAGCCAATTCCTCCCTTCATGTGCCGTGATGAAGTGTATCTCAAATAAGTTCTTATTTTCTGTTTCGGTGAATAATGCGTTGTATATCGCTGGAATACATTCCGAATTTTCATGGCCCGGAAGTTTTCTTCAGGTACGTCGAGAAAACCTTTCTAAGTGAGAAAATGTGACCTTCAAATTTTATGACGTGCTCATCACACCAACGTAATGCCAAGAGCAAAGAATAGGTCGAGGTTGAAGATCGACAAACGTAAAAACAGAGACAGAAATGTTCGGTCAGAAAAAGTTTAAATGCAAAAAATATACGTTATTTTTCAAACCCCTTCTTTTCTTTGCAAAACGTAAATTCTTTTTGACTCAATTCTTGTAACCAGGTAAATTCTTTTTATCCTCACAGTAGCTTCATTCGTTCGTGCCATACAGTGAAAAAAAAACATCATGTCAGTCCAATCTATTTTCTCCTCAAGCTCCAAAACTCTCAGGCAATATTCCAAAACCCACTCGTATTATTTCAAACACCTACGGAGTCACCCAGAGCAGCGAAATAAGCAGGAGGGTGCGGTTCTGCCAAATGAAGTACTGTAACGCGATATGCAACGTCCGACATCAGCCCGTGCAATAATAATCTTGCTTTTTTTTCTTCCCTAGGCAAAACTGCATTTCAAGTTGATGAAACCCGATGACGAAATTGCCAACCTGCTGATGGGGTTTATTTTCCAGCGAGTAACAAGAATATGTAGGGCTTTTCAACAGCTGGTGGTGCATGTTGCACTCACTGAAGAAGTTGCCAGGGCTTATATCATTGTTCGCAAAGGAAAACATAAATGAATAAGTTTAATTTTCTGTCCACCACATTTGTTCATGACAGAAACCCAAAAAGTTCCTGGAAAAAAAGAGTTAGCCAGCAGGTGCATCTCTCGGTTTTACCCGCGTGTTATAGGAGTCTAATCTCAAAATATTGACCCATTAGAGACAAATCTTGTTCAGATCCCAAAAAAAGGGTGCCTATGAAACTTCATAGGCATTCTGTAGCACCGCCTCCTTACAGATAATTTTGAAAACATTTCGTTTTAAGCATATGACTAATATGGAGGAGAAGTTATTAAGAGAAAGCCTTGACATGTGATACGCCCTTCTTACCTTCTTATGTTTGCCTTTGGTACTACGCATTATTTATAGATATCCGAATGTGTCGACACAATCATCCCTAAAGATTTGATAGCATAATTAGCTCAATATAATTTCAAAAAGAAGGCTACACAAAGATTGCGAGAACGTGAAG
>CAJPEX010005969.1:0-14283 GCA_905338405.1 Notodromas monacha | reverse complement strand
ATGGTTTAATTAGATTTATTTTGTTATTATACACCCTCTTCATCTCTTGCTTCAACCAAGTAGGCGGTGATGAGCCAAACCTATACGAATTAAAGTCAGAGGTGGAATAAAGAAAAAGCCTAAAATTGTATGACTTTTGATTTTGGCAAAAATAAATTTTCTAAGGTATAGGAATTGAGAAGTTCTTCGATAAATTTTTGCTATCAAATGACGAACTGTTACTTCCGAAACATTTTTCAATTCCACCTTCAATGAGCAGGTATTTCTTGGAACTCAATCTTGGACCAATCTTGGAATTCAATTTTCGCCAATTGATGATTTCAGCAGGAAATTAAAATTACGTGGATGCATTTACGCATTTCGGCACACAAAAAAAAACCAATTCTATGCTGGTTGAATCATTCAAAATACTTCGGTGAATTTTCCGGGACTTGAAATATGTATGAAACGAATGTTCTGAAGAAATTCTATACCATCTTCATGAAAATTGGTATCTCATTATTCAGAGCAGATTGCATGATTCATCGGCAAAAATTGAAGTGATGTGAAATTAAACCGAAATACCATTTGAAACTTGAAACTTCAGCAGTTATGAAATATTTTCAGCTAAAATTTCGCTTCACATCCAGAAACACACATTTTTGTTTGCGTCTCGGATGAAATTCAAAATTCGAATCAATTAACCAGCTGTGAACTATTCGGAGCGAAGTTTCAGCGAACGCTCTTCTAATTTTGAGTTCGTATAATTCCGTAAATTTCGACTGAATTCACCAAAATGTGTTCCATCTCAGTTTGTTTTTCGGCTGGTTTAATCCTGAAACCGATAGCGGAAGTATTTTCTGCTAAAATTCAGCTTCACATCCAAACATAATTTTTTTGTTTGCGTCTCGGATGAAATTCAAAATTCGAATCATTTACCAACAGTAAACCTTTCGGAGCGAAGTTTCAGCGCAGATTCTTTCAAGTTTGATGAGCTCGTATAATTCCGTTAATGTCAACTAAATATTCGTCAAAATGTATTCCATCTCAGTTTGCAGTTTATTTTTCGGTTTGTAGTATTTTCCGCTAAAATTCAGCTTCACCTCCAAAAATAAATTTTTGTTCGCGTCTCGGATGAAATTCAAAATTCGAATCATTTACCAACAGTAAACCATTCGGAGCGAAGTTTCATCCAAGGCTCTTCTAATTTTGAGTCTAAATTCCGTTAATGTCAACTATAATTTGTCAAAATGTATTGTCCATCTCAGTATAGTTCGCAAGTTCATATTCTCGCGGGCTTGTTAAACCCAGAAATCGATAGTATTCTGCGTTGGGTCAAGACCGTGGGACACTGGGTCAGGTTCGGTCCTGGGCTCACGTGCTTGTGGGTGCATATAATTTTCTCGCGGTCTCATCCATAAACGCAAACGAATTGGAAGCTGAGATTATGATGAGTTCTTGAGCTTTTGCTTTCAAATCAAGGCTGTAGTAGGGAGGATCACGTGGAAGAAAAGCAGGGTCAGGATGAAACAGCCCAGTCAGGTCAGCCGTGATTGAGGATATCAGCAGGATTTATTTACTTTCTAGGGAAAAAAAAAATTTGGCGAAGCCAGGCTTTAAAAAAGTGTGGACGAAGTTATTCCTTTAAATCGGGAAGGCAATTATTTTATTTTTTCTATATGGGCGGTAAGGTTTCAATTGAATTTTTTCTGAATTCATATTTGGAAAATGCAGGCAGAAAAATGCAAATTTTACGTTGGCATGCAAATTTTTTTCCTATCGAAATTCGCTCCAAAGAAATACATTTCTCGGGGATGGTTCAAAGATTTTCTCGGTGAAATGAATTTCTTCGGATGCCCAAGTTTCTGCATGAGCAAAAATCTCGCTTAAAATTACAGTATATTGTGGCATATGAATAGAAAAACCTGAATCCAGCATCTTTTAATCTCCCAAAATAATTGCAATTATTCACAGCAGCGTCGTCCTCTACAAATTTTGGCAAAAATTTTCATTCAACACCAAGAACAGAGAAATTGACCAGATTAAATAATTTATTCCAAAAAAATGCATTAGTATAAGCTCAAAACTGCCTCGAAGACAATTTTTATCCAAATAAAATAAAATAAAATTAGACTGCACATGAACATAAATCATGCGTGTGACACGCGTGAACCTGTGATTTCTTGAAAGTTGAATTTAACTTTGACCTCATCGTCTTTTGTTATAATCGTTTCAAGTTGGGTCAGCAAAAATAAAATCAAACGCAGATCAGAGAACGAAGGTTCATATGTCAAGTTTAAAAAAGGTTACGCCAATTCCTGTCAAAACTTTAAAATGACGAACAAAGAACTAAAAAAATTTTATGAAACCGTCCACCGGAAAATTCTCGAGAGAACCCGTCAAGTTCAGGCACAGCAGAATTTCCGAAATAAATCTTTTCTCTGTTTTCTATGATGCTTATTGTTTTCGTCTCATGGTTGACTCATTTACTATTCAACATGGAAGAATAGCTTCAAGTTATTGCGTGATGATGCTTTCATTGATGATGCTTTCATGCGAGAAATTATTTTCCTTGACCCGTTCGGTTGACATTCGGCGGAAATGCAACCCGTACGTCAACCGAAGGAGACACTGAAATCACGGTCCAAGTCTTCGCCATTGTTCCCCACGATTTCCGTTTTCTCATAAATAAGTCAATGTCAGTGAAGCAGATGGTTTCACTTGCCAGCAGACCTTGGGATTGAATCCGTGTGATATTCAGGCATTATTATTTCAGTAGTTATTGCTTCAAATACGTCAAGCCATTATTTTATTAGACTGTATATATATATAGTCATTTATATTTCACTCCACAAACAGAAAATTTCAATTTGCAGTGAGGGCTTGAATTCGAAAATTTCCTGAAATGTTCTTTCGTCATCGATGCGTCATTATTATCACACATGAATGTTTGTCAGAAAAACAACTCTGAAATTTCCAACACCGAAATTAACTTTCGGAGAATTCAATAAAGACATGAAAAAATTCAAGACAAATGTTTGGAAATACCGAGAGAAAATGTTAACGAATGCTTCTATTTGACTGTTTTAAACACTTCAGGAAAAATTAATTTTAAATGTATCAGATCGTAAGTGTGATTTCCTTCTGGAAAACTGGGAAAAATTTGCATATCTGACCAGCACATGCAGTGATTTTTTTGTGAATTTCGCACAAATCCCTGCTGGAATGACTTCTCGTGAATTTAGTCAAATGCACGGACGCTGATCCCCAAGAAGTGCAATAAAAACAATGAATTTATATAAAATAAAACTGAATGACCTTCATTTTGCAGATTTATTCCAACGTTAAATTTCGAATTTTCTATGATAACATGAGCCGTGAATCTTCGTCAGCAATTTTCTCCGCATTTCAAAAACCAGCTCCAGCTTTTCGCTTAAAATAATTCCAAGAAAAGGAATGGAAACGTATTCAGAACTTTTCTTTATTTTTGAATGAAAAAAAATTTTCCTACATTCTTTCGCATGAATAAGTTCTTCTCCTGATCACTTTCTCCAAAGTGCTTCCGCCACATATACCATACATGACTTGAGAGGCAGCAGAAATGAACAGATGTATTTTTTGCTCATTCAAGAGCATCGCGTCATAATAATTTATGTTTCGGAACCCTGTTGGTTATCGACACGCAAGCCGTTCGAAAATATGGCTTCGAGAATAAATCCGAAGCAGGAATAATCATCTCAACCGTCACTTTGTATCATAGGGATATGAAAATATATTTACAAAAAAAAGATAGAGGAAAGAAAACTTCATATATGTACAGCAGGGGGTTCGTTGCTTCTGCTACAAGAATTTCTTCCCTTCCTCGATTGCTGCACAGCGGCGTGCCTGCATATTTTACAGCCTCCTGAAAATTTAATAAAAAATCCAGAAACACACATTTTTGTTTGCGTCTCGGATGAAATTCAAAATTCGAATCAATTAACCAGCTGTGAACTATTCGGAGCGAAGTTTCAGCGAACGCTCTTCTAATTTTGAGTTCGTATAATTCCGTCAATTTCGACTGAATTCATCAAAATTTATTCCATCTCAGTTTATTTTTCGGCTGGTTTGATCCAGAAACCGATAGCGGAATTATTTTCTGCTAAAATTCAGCTTCACATCCAAACATAATTTTTTTGTTTGCGTCTCGGATGAAATTCAAAATTCGAATCATTTACCAACAGTAAACCATTCGGAGCAAAGTTTCAGCGCAGATTCTTTCAAGTTTGATGAGTTCGTATAATTCCGTTAATGTCAACTAAAATTTGTCAAAATGTATTCCATCTCAGTTTGCAGTTTATTTTTCGGTTTGTAGTATTTTCCGCTAAAATTCAGCTTCAACTCCAAATATAAATTTTTGTTCGCGTCTCGGATGAAATTCAAAATTCGAATCATTTACCAACAGTAAACCATTCGGAGCGAAGTTTCATCGTTCCGAGAAGATTAAAACTCAGATTTAAGGCAATTACAGTTGATATTAAACAGTTTTACATAACAGGTAGAGTCATATCAAGCGTTCAAGTATAAGAGCGCCCGAACAATTTGGGTCTTTAGCTATCCTTGAGCTTTTGGGCTCGGCAACCCGAACCTTAAGCAGATGCTCGGATCGCAGATGTGTTGTGTTGTGTATAAGACGCAACCCAGTTCTGGCACCCTGTGACCCAGTCCAAGCCAGGACCCGAGTGCACGAACACCCACGTATATTAAAAGAGCGCCAGAGTAGGTATTTGCGTTTGCTTAACCTTCGACTCTAATATATGAGTTCTTGAGCTTTTGCTTTCAAATCAAGGCTATAGTAAGGAGGATCACGTGGAAGGAAAGCAGGGTCAGGTTGAAACAGCCCAGTCAGGTCAACTGTGGTGAAGGATATCAGCTGGATTTATTTACTTTCCAGAGGGAAAAATTTGGCAAAGCCAGGCTTTAAACAAGTGCGGACGAAGTTATTCCCTTTAAATCGGGAAGGCAATTATTTTATTTTTTCTATATGGGCGGTAAGGTTTCAATTGAATTTTTTCTGAATTCATATTTGGAGAATGCAGGCAGAAAAATGCAAATTTTACGTTGGCATTCAAATTTTTTTCCTATCGAAATTTGCTCCAAAGAAATACATTTCTCGGGGATGGTTCAAAGATTTTCTCGGTGAAATGAATTTCTTCGGATGCCCAAGTTTCTGCATGAGCAAAAATCTCGCTTAAAATTACAGTATATTGTGGCATATGAATAGAAAAACCTGAATCCAGCATCTTTTAATCTCCCAAAATAATGCAATTATTCACAGCAGCGTCGTCCTCTACAAATTCTGGCAAATATTTGCATTCAACACCAAGAAGAGAAAAATCGACCAGATTAAATAATTTATTCTTGAAAGTACATTTGTATAAGCTCGAAACTGTCTCGAAGCCATTTTTTATCAATTTAAAATAAAGTTAAAATTAAACTGCACATGCACATAAATCATGCGTGACACGCGTGAACCTGTGATTTCTTGAAAGTTGAATTCAACTTTGACCTCATCGTCTTTTGTTATAATCGTTTCAAGTTGGGTCAGCAAAAATAAAATCAAACGCAGATCAGAGAACGAAGGTTAATATGTCAAGTTTAAAAAAGGTTACGCCAATTCCTGTCGAAACTTTAAAATGACGAACAAAGAACTAAAAACATTTTATGAAACCGTCCACCGGAAAATTCTCGAGAGAACCCGTCAAGTTCAGGCGCAGCAGAATTTCCGAAATAAATCTTTTCTCTGTTTTCTATGATGCTTATTGTTTTCGTCTCATGGTTGACTCATTTACTATTCAACATGGAAGAATAGCTTCAAGTTATTGCGTGATGATGCTTTCATGCGAGAAATTATTTTCCTTGACCCGTTCGGTTGACATTCGGCGGAAATGCAACCCGTACGTCAACCGAAGGAGACACTGAAATCACGGTCCAAGTCTTCGCCATTGTTCCCCGCGATTTCCGTTTTCTCATAAATAAGTCAATGTCAGTGAAGCAGATGGTTTCACTTGCCAGCAGACCTTGGGATTGAATCCGTGTGATCTTCAGGCATTATTATTTCAGTAGTTATGCTTCAAATACGTCAAGCCTTTATTTTATTAGACTCCATCTATATTCATCGATATTTCACTCCACAAGCAGAATTTGAATTTTAATTTGGAGTTAGGGCTTGAAATCGAAAATTTCCTGAAATCTTTCACCAATACGCCGTTATTGTCACACATGAATCTTCGTCAGAAAAGCAACTCTGAAATTTCCAACACCGAAATTAGCTTTCGGAGAATACAATAAAAACATGCCAAAATTCAAGAAAAATGTTTGGACATTCCGAGAGAAAATTTCAACGTATGCTTCCATTTGACTGTTTTAAACACTTCAGGAAAAATTAATTTTAAATGTGTCAGATCGTAATTGTGATATCCTTCTGGAAAACTGGGAAAATTTGCATATCTGACCACATGTATATAGCGATATTTTTGTGAATTTCGCACAAATCCCTGCCGGAATGACTTCTCGTGAATTTAGTCAAATGCACGGACGCTGATCCCCAAGAAGTGCAATAAAAACAATGCATTTATATATAAAAAAAAAACTGAATGACCTCCATTTTGCAGATTTATTCCAACGTTAAATTTCGAATTTTCTATGATAACTTGGGCAGTGAATCTTGGTCAGCAATTTTCTCCGCATTTCAAAAACCAGCTCCAGCTTTTCGCTTAAAATAATTCCAAGAAAAGGAATGGAAACGTATTCAGAACTTTTCTTTATTTTTGAATAAAAAAATAAATTTCCTACATTCTTTCGCATGAATAAGTTCTTCTCCTGATCACTTTCTCCAAAGTGCTTCCGCCACATATATACCATACATGACTTGAGAGGCAGCAGAAATGAACAGATGTATTTTTTGCTCATTCAAGAGCATCGCGTCATAATAATTTATGTCTCGGAACCCTGTTGGTTATCGACACGCAAGCCGTTCGAAAATATGGCTTCGAGAATAAATCCGAAGCAGGAATAATCATCTCAACCGTCACTTTGTATCATAGGGATATGAAAATATATTTATACAAAAAAAAGATAGAGGAAAGAAAACTTCATATATGTACAGCAGGGGGTTCGTTGCTTCTGCTACAAGAATTTCTTCCCTTCCTCGATTGCTGCACAGCGGCGTGCCTGCATATTTTACAGCCTCCTGAAAATTTAATAAAAAAAATATATATAAGGAAGGTATATCCGAGAGGTTGCTCACGAAATGCTCTCTCATCTTCTTTCTTCAATAAATTTGATGCTAAAATTTTTTTATATTTTTTTATTCTGGAAGAATATGGAAGCATTTTTGAATCGCAGGGAAAAATCCCGCTACAATAATCGGACATTGATGCAAATATTTTGAGAAATGTGTTTGCCCTAAGCGAGTGGTATATGAACAATAACAGCTTATTCATTCTTACAAGTTGAATGCTGAAAAAATCGATTTTGAAAGTATGGAGGCAATTTTGAATCGCAGAGAAATCTCCCGCTTCAATCATTGAGAATTGATGCAAATATCTTGAGAAATGTGTTTTTTCCCCCAGCGAGGAATAGGAATATAAATTGGAACAGCTTCATTCTCTCAAGTTTAATGCTAAAAAAAAAGTAATTTTGAAAATATATGGAAGTATTTTCATATTGCAGAGAAAAATCCCGATTTCAATTTTTGAGTATCAATGCAAATGCTGCATCCCAAAGCAACGCAACTCCAGCATCCGGCCAAAACCATCCCAGAAAACTTGTTGGATCTCCGTCAGTGAGCCTTGCCAAAATCCTGTTTTTGCAGACTCACTGAGCCTCAACTCAAGGACAAGAAGTGGTCATCACTTCTTAGATTTTACAAAAATCAGCCAATCCTGAGCCAGGAAGAAATCACCTGATTTCTTCCTGACCCAGTCCAATAAGCACCTGGGTATAAAAACACTCATTCCTCTTTGAGAGGAGAAGTCAGAACCTAGTGTTAACCGGCCTTTTAATTTCAATTACCTCATTCAATATTCTGAGCTAACCAACCAATCTCACAATTGACTCTGACATTAAAACCATTCAATTAACAACCAATTGATGATCTGAGCAATGAGAAAATGAACTCCTCTCTTTTCTCAAACTCAAGAATAAGTTTTGAACGTAAGACTACCGACGTGTAAAGTTAAGGAAACAGTGGGATCCAATGGACCCATGACGGCAAATATCTCAAGTAATTATGTATTTTCCTCAGGCAACAAAGGGGAATATAAACCAGAACAGCTTCATTTCCTTCAATGTTGATTGAAAAATCATTATATTTTAATTCTGAAAGTAAATGGAAGCATTTTTGAATCGGAGAGAAAAACCGCGCTTCAATTATCGAGCATCGATGCAAATACTATGAAAAAGACGGTTTTCCCCCAATATAAACCGGAACAGCTCCCGGGACGCACTTTTTCCAGGTTTTCGAATATTCTGAGGGAACTTTGTGAATAAGCTTTTGCCGATGAATACAAAAGTGACGCATCTCACATGCTTTATTCATGAGGAACACAGAAATTGCCTTGATGAGCCGACTGCGTTTCGTTAGACGGCAAGGCGTCAGCTGCCTTTTTGTGTATAGGTTATTCCCTTCCAAGAAAAGTCATTTCTGTGTATTATTTTTCCGCCCTTTGGCAAAAACTTATGTTCATATTTCGGTTTCACTTTTATGAGCTTCCTTATTATCTGTTCATGTATACGAAGCAGTTCATCAAACTTGAAAGTCGGTTGCAAACACAAGCTCATTCAGCTGCTCGGATGAGGTTTCTGACTTCCGCGTGAACTACGTTTTTTTTTTTAGATTTGTTCAAGAGGAAAATTGAAATTTTTTTTTTGAGTTCTTATTCAAAACTTGCATTCTGATGGCTGCACATTTCAATTCCTTTGTCTGGGATCCAATGGACCCATGACAGCAAATATCTATAGTAATTATGTATTTTCCTCAGGGAACAAAG
The DNA here is from genome assembly GCA_905338405.1 of Notodromas monacha. NCBI lineage: Eukaryota > Metazoa > Arthropoda > Ostracoda > Podocopida > Cyprididae > Notodromas > Notodromas monacha. The sequence continues at coordinate 5,272 of CAJPEX010005969.1, read as the reverse complement.
GGGAATATAAACCAGAACAGCTTCATTTCCTTCAATGTTGATTGAAAAATCATTACATTTTAATTCTGAAAGTAAATGGAAGCATTTTTGAATCGGAGAGAAAAACCGCGCTTCAATTATCGAGCATCGATGCAAATACTATGAAAAAGACGTTTTTCCCCCAGCAATATAAACCGGAACAGCTCCCGGGACGCACTTTTTCCAGGTTTTCGAATATTCTGAGGGAACTTTGTGAATAACCTTTTGCCGATGGATACAAAAGTGACGCATCTCACATGCTTTATTCATGAGGAACACAGAAATTGCCTTGATGAGCCGACTGCGTTTCGTTAGACGGCAAGGCGTCAGCTGCCTTTTCGTGTATAGGTTATTCCCTTCCAAGAAAAGTCATTTCTGTGTATTATTTTTCCGCCCTTTGGCAAAAACTTATGTTCATATTACGGTTTTACTTTTATGAGCTTCCTTATTATCTGTATATGTACAGTATACGAAACAGTTCATCAAACTTGAAAGTCGGTTGCAAACACAAGCTCATTCAGCTGCTCGGATGAGGTTTCTGACTTCCGCGTGAACTACGTTTTTTTTTTTAGATTTGTTCAAGAGGAAAATTGAAATTTTTTCAAGAGATTGATTCGTCCCGAAAGATCTCGTGGATATTTTCTGGTCATTCGCATTTTTTTCCACTCATCCGACTCGATTTTCACGGATGTTAATTCAGAGTTTTCGACCAATTAGTACATAACCCATTTTTCGTTGCGATCCGCGTACATCATTGATTTCAAACTTGATGATTTATTTTTAGATTTCATTCAAACTCTTAGCTGTAGTACATTTAAGAAATGTGTCAACATTTTCATGAATGATGCTTCAGAATTGCAAATGTCGCATTGAAAATTCGGAAGCTACTATTTGATGTTGACGTGATTTCGAAAATTTGGCAAGTTAAAAATTTGAGGAATGCTGTCAAGTATTTTTTAGGATCTATATATAGAGAGCTGAGCTACACGTTCGTCAAATCCTTGAATAAAAGATAATTTTCGAAAACTGTTAGAACATTAAAGAAAATTGGAATAACAGATGAAACCCTTCATTATTTCAAGCTGATACTTTAATCTTACTTCACCAAAGCTTTTCAAATGAAACACCGCCCTTTTTTACATTTTGGGATCAATGCATGGGGATGAACCCGATAATGTGAACAATTAATTTTCACATTTTAAAGTGGTTTTTGCTAATTCAAAAATTCCAATAGTATGATTTCACGACTGTTCCCAGCACAGCCAGGTCTGATGAAAAAAAGAGAGGAATCAAATGAACCACACCCTCCGGCAGAGAATAAATTCGCAAATCATTATGCACACCCGGGGAACAAATATCGTGACCCCAAAATGTTGGCCACATCAGGCGTATTTGCATAAGAGTCAATTTCAAGTCATGGTTGATACAGCAGGAGTAAAAAAAAATCATTGAAGGAAAATACTGTATACATTCAAGCGTTCTCCTGAAATTCCAATTTCTTACAATCTAGCTGAAGGTTTTTACAGAGCATCTGGATTTAATTAATCCTGATTTCTAGTTTTCAAAAAAATCCATCGAAATTTTGCGATTTTATCTGTTTCAGAGGCTTCACAAAGGTGTCGCTATACAACAAAGAAGCTTCTCAATAAAGGAGCGGTTCGGGTTTTGACCCGGAATATTTGCCGAGTAAAGTTAATTTTTTTTCTATTGTGTGGAGAAGAGTTTGCTACAGCAAGCAAACAGACAAACATCCAATTGATCAACCGAAATGATCCCACAGCAACTTCCGCTCTATTATAGGCAGACATATTTTAAAATCAAAACAATTGACATTTGAACCGGAAGAAAAGGGGCGGGGAAAAAAATTTTTCGGGTCAGGGCGCATCAAACTTTTTTTTTTACGCGCATTCGATATTGCACATGTGACTTAATTTAATATGAGAATAAATGGGAGTTATAGAGACTTGCTTATTTTCAAAAAGATTTTATCCAGGGTTCATATATATAGGGATAATCATAAGTGACTTACCCAGCATGAGAAAAGGTGCTGCAATGTTGATTCCGATATAAGGAACGCCGATGTACATGAGAAATCCAAAAGCTGCTGCAGTTCCCAGCATGGATGAAAGAACGCCTGTAAAACACAAGTTTGCGATTAAATATCTGAACGAATCAATCCGTGCTCGTTAAAATAAAATATTTTTTTCTATTTTATGATCACTGCTGTGTCGATGTATTGACAGATAAAATACGTTTTTGTTGAAAATGTATTCGCTTTTAGAAAACTCGGAATTTATATCATCCTTGGAAGCGTTTTTGAATCGAGGTGATTGTAAAAAAAAAACAGCACATGTAATTTTTTTCATCAATCTTCGAATATCAGTGATCAGGGATAATTTTTTTTGCGTGGAATCAGCTGAACAATCATTCAATTATTGGTCTTCAAAATGAACCTCGAGGGTTCGAAATCTTAGGGTAATTTATGTATCATAGGAAAACATGTCGATTCGAAGTAATAATTAATAGATACACGCATGATCAAGGAGACACACCAATTTTAATGCCTTCTTTTTTTTAATTCATTTTTCGTCAGAATTTTTGCAAATTTTGAAGTTCAACTCAATTTTCGGCACTGTTTTGATCATTAGATTCTTTGCAAGGAAAAATGCATGGAAATTGGCGGAGAGTATATTAAACAGCATCACTGATGTTTTGTCAAATGATGGGGCTATGCAAGTAAAAAAATAAATAAAAAGGTTCTCGTGAAAGTTGAAACTTCATTGGATCTATTTGAACAAAAAAAAAATCTCGGAACTTCTGAGCCAACCCATCGTATATATGTAAAACAGCGAGGGATTACTCACCCAAGAGACCCAGGTACGGCTTGGACTTGACCCAGTCAAACATCATGCATGTCAAGCCAGAAAAGGCCACCATGACAACGATGGTTGTGGCAAAATATGGCTGAACAGATTGCGTGTTCTTCTCCAGCTCTTCCTCCACGGATCTCGACGCAAAATAGTACACTCTGATGTGCTCAAAGTCGTCCTGAATCTCGGACATTTTCTTGAGGAAAGCTTGTTCCCACAAGAAACCCCTGATTGGAAAAGAAAAGAGGACAGAAAACAAAAAAAGTGGCGTGAGATTAACTTCAGTGAATCTGAATGAGTCTGAAGTGGCAATAACGAGCTCAGAGGAAGCTCAGGTAAGACTCTCTCGCTCTCTGTACAACGATTTCTCTGTATAGAAAGATTTGTTTTCGTCCCACTCATATGGGATATCTATATATACATCATAAAGAGATCCCTCCACACTTCAGAAGGTTCTCTGCAATGAAATTATCTTTGCAAATAAATTTTGCTGGTCTCCATTATTTGTTTGTGGAGAGTATTGTGGAGAAAAACACAGTTCGGGGTTTCCTTCCTTGTCTCTTAACTTTTATTTGGTTTGAAAAAATTAGGGTGAACACAACTTGAATTGTAGAGAGTCACTGCTCTCTTTTTCATTCCTTCTTATTATTGTAGCATACTTTGTTCATTTGTTTCGATTTTTATTTCTGTACAAATTCATTTTACTCACTTGTGTGATGGTGTCTCTTGTGAATGATGTCATTTCTTTGCAATTAAAGTACTGAATAAATCATTCTGAGAAGGACATATAACAGTTTTTCATGGATGTCCTAATGATCATATGTTCTTGGCTGCAAACAATATTCTTGTCTGTTGTATAATTTTTAAAAGTTCATCTTTATCATTCATTATTTTGCTGGGTTCTGTTCATGCCCAACAGAGAGTATCAACCTTTATACAGTATGTCAAAGAAGGTCAGAATTACGGTAAATACGGTACTGTACTTTGAGACCTCAAGATGAAAACCTAATTACAACACTTGGCAATGTCCATTCATCAGAATGTTTGCATGCTTGTCCAAATTTTCCCAGAGATTCCTAAGGAAACATTTTTAATCTCATGTTTGGCAAAACATTCAAATAAGTCCCCAGAAATTTCAGCAGCTTTATTGTTCATTGATTTTCAAGTGAGAAAAAATTTCAGAAGAAAACTACAAAAAATGGTTATATTTGCACGAAAAAGAGTTCAAACGGCAAAAAAGGAAACACGCATACTGTATACACACAGTTGATTGCAAAACCCACCAAGAAGATACATAAGGCTAAAATTAACATGTTTTGTGGAATGAATGATAGTATCTATCTATATTTCATGGCCTTATAATGAGGTGATCTGAGTTTCTTGAATGGGCAGACCTCAAAATGTAAAAAACAACATTTCTTAATTCTTCATATTTTGAAAGAATGTCCAGAAGGGAAGATTAAGATAAAAACGTTTCTTCAATTTAAAACTTTTGCACGTGGGGGTGTCCAAATGGTTGGTCCCACTGCCTGTAAAAAGCAGAAATGAATGAGTGACAGCAGAAGGTGAAAATGGAAATTCAAAAATAAAAACAAGAAGAAAAAAAAACAGAAATGGAAACCCAAGTCCTGTGTCCCCGGGGGCAGCAGATGTTCGGGACACAGTAACTAAAGCTTGACTCATCCGAGGTCGTCATTAAACATCACAGCCAAAACCTCTTTCTTTTACCCCTGGGACAAAAAAAGAGACAAAAAATAAACTGAAAGTACATTCACAGGAATAAAAATAAAAACTTTGACCAGATAAATCCAAAACATTTGCATCTGCATGTCTTTTTGCAAGATAAAAAATAAATAAAAACAGAAGACTGGCGCGTGTTTTTGCTATTCGAGTTAGAAGAAATTAACCAAAAAAATATCAATGGCCACACGCTTTTTATTCCACTTGGATAAAATTGAAAATTGAATTAAACCTCGAACTTCAAAGTCTCCTTTATTACACCAAAAGAATTATAAAGTTTACAGGGACTCAAAAATATGGAACTTCCGTGCCTTCAGGTTTTTCAAAGCCTAAAAACTTGATTTGCAAAAAAAAAAAGGAGATCCTGACTACAAAAAGTATACTTTCGTGTTCCGTACGTCAATTTTTTTTTATGATCAACACTGATTAAATCAGCGTCCATTAACTTTTATACGGGCTTGCGAATTTCAACGACGAAAAAAAGCGTATTCTGCGGAAATTTAAAAAAAAATAGACCCACGTTTTGTGAATAAAGGAGCTGGAAGAAATTTCTTGTGTTTGGCATTATTCATTTTCTTTTTCTATACACGTCAAACGACAATAGTTCAGATTAGGGACATCGAATCCAGGTTTCCCCAGGTAAA
>CAJPEX010005968.1:0-14288 GCA_905338405.1 Notodromas monacha | reverse complement strand
GGAAATAAAAACAAAAATACAATTTCAACACTGTCATGAAAAAATAATTGAGTGAACTAAGAAAAAATAAATTGGCAAACACAACGCGAATGCTGAAATTGAAGTCAAAATCATGCAAAACGCATGTACTTTTGTGATTATAAAATGTCAATGATGTAAAAAAGCAGAAAAAAGACACTGGAAAATATATGATACCAATCACAGATGAAAGGGGGTGGACATTTTGCATGGCCTGCCTTTGAACTCACAAAGTTTGCAACCCAATTCACGGTTTTTTTTTCAAGGCAGCAAAGGCCAAAATTAAAAGCTTTTTAACCAAATAGTTTGTTAAACAGGGCATTTGTTAACCAAGACCCCACTGTACATAATTGGCAGGATCAGTTTCACAGGCAGCACAGGAAATGCAGTGTCTGCCATTTGGCTTACCGGAATGCTCTGCACCCCACAGCAAATTTTACTTGCATAGCACATATTTTCAAGCAGAAAACCTATTGAAAAAGCATGACTGAACTTTGATGCACCTATCTCACTTCAAGGAGTATTCTGGACAATATAGATGTCTATTTGCATCAGGCAAAGATGACCCTAGTATATTTTGTACAGGTGGTACTTTGCAAGTTGATATCCTTCAATTCAAATGTCCTGCTATTTTATGGTCAAATTTGGTGAGAGGTCAACTTGCGGGCCAACATTTATTGAAACCCAGAGATGAGCAAAAGTGTCAAATAGAATGTAGAAAACATTTTATTTGACATTGCTTCAGAATTCAACCTCTGCACAATTTGACCCTAAGTCCAGTAATGGATTAGGATCAAATTTAAGTGCACCGGTTGTACTGGAGGCTCTAAGTGCCAGTAGCCAGTCTCTGTTAGCTTTTGTTGTTCACAGCAGTCTATGTATTGGTCTTTTAACTGCATGTCCTATCTTGAACCCTGCGATGAGTTGCATGACACTTAGGTTCGAACCTCCTCTGAATGGAATGGAACCTCCTCTAAATAATGAAATGTAATTCCTGAAGGTGTGCTCCTCGGGCCACATGTGATTTGCGAGTGATGTGACCAACATTATGGAACATTTTCCTCGAGGCAAGTATTTTGGGATGCAAAATACATAAAATAAGTCCAGGTGGTTCATAGTTGAAAGAATTCCTGTTTCTCATGAAGTTGTTCCTGATGCACACTCAGCCAAGGTAGAGCTTTAAAAGGCTGAAGATTCTTGAATTATTTTCAAAGTGTTCAAACCTTTGTCCACTTTACTTTTTTTTCATTTTGCATGGAAATGGAAAGAATGACGGTTTTGAGTTTAAACAAAATTTTCGCACCCCTGAGTGTCAACCTGGCAGCAGGGGGACCTGGTTTTGTGTATGGTCTGATTTGCCTGCATGTGGGAGGCTTTGGTTTCCCTGACGATTTGGGTGCCCAATTTTTAGACAGAAGATCACCAATTAAAAGAGCGGAAGCCCCCCTCCCCCAATAATGTTTTCCATTTTGTGTTCTCTCCAATTTTTTCATATTTTGAGTATAACTCGGAAGGAATGTTTTTCAACATACTAATAATGCCATTTTTGCTCTGATGATATACAGGGTTAGCACATATGAAAAGGATGCTCAAAAGAAGGATACTTATATATTCAGATGCATTTTCAGGTTCATTGCACGGCTTCCTAAAAATGGCCACTATTAATATAACACGTTTAGTTGAGGTTAATATTTGATAGGGCCATTTCAGTTGGTTTTCCGTGTTTATTTTCAATTTCATGCTGGAGGGTGAATCAAAACTACGTCATTGGTTACTATGCTAAAAATGAAGATTTGTCCCTCATCCTTGAAATGTAAGAAACGAACCTGGGTAAATAAATAGATTTTAATGCAGGTAAATTTAACCACAGAAAGCAGGGAAATCGCTAATAGGTCTTGAACATTGAATCCTATTTAGAGCAATTTTTCTTCAAGTTTGTGTTATGATGACAATTCGTCATTTGGGCATACCAGTTCGATAGTAAAAAGCAGAGAGTTGATTTTGTTTGTTTCTTTAAAGGCAGGCAATGAAATGTTTTTTGCAAATGTTTCTTTTTTGAAGATGAGATAAATATCTTTTAAATTTAACACAATCGCTTGAAAATCCTCCCGAAGACGAATAACAGCTTTCAGTTTGTTATATTTCGCGCGTGAAAAAAATAAAGTTTCAGTTGTTGATAACTTGTTATAGGGATTTTAAGGTTTATACTTCTTATGCAAGACTGTGTCGTCTGTATTGAAAATATAAACATTGAGAACTCTTTTCAGTCGAAAGAATTCAGGCTCAATATTAGAATTACAACTACGAGATGCGCATTTTGTCAGACGAAACAAGCTGTATTGCTTTATTCTGGATTGTTTCATGCTGGAGAAACTATGAAGTCAAATTAATATTAATCTGCCCACCTTCCAGATTAAAAAGTTCTGTAATCTTTCATTGTAATCGAGTCAACTTCAAATGAGTTCCCCTCCCCTCAAAATGTTTGATGTCGTGGTAGATGAATTTAATGGATAAGCTGCAGGAGTTCATGAAGTTATTTCACGGCACTCGACTGATGCTTCTGCGAATGTCCGCAGGTTTCTTATTTTATTTTTTGTACTGTCTCCAGAATTTGTTTAGTTAGAAAGATTTTTCCCATCATTTTCAAGCCTTTTCTTCCTATTATAACCGCAAGTAGGGGGGGGGGGGGGAGTCTGTCGAGGAAAGTAGACCTGGTTCCCGCGCCAGAACGCTGAAAAAAAATCCCGCATTTCTCTGAGGTGGCATCAGGCTGTCATTAAACAGTCAATGTAAATTGAAAAGAAACTTTTATATTCCCTTCGAAGAGCTGATTTCAAAATCGTTTCGTAATATCCAGCCTTTCTACGACACATAAAGGAACAAAGCTCCGATAATATAAGTCCTGGTCATTCAGGGTGCATCCATGATGAAAATATTCCTATATAAGTTCGTAGCACTTTTGCAACAAAGGCAGGATTTTTTTTTTGGAATGTCGTAATCGAATCCTGCCAAAAACTTGAGACCTGTAAAAATTAGAACGGCCTGATGAAAACAGGCCTAGTTAAAAAAAAAAAAATTCGTCGGTCATTGAACGGGGTTCCCGTTTATGGCCTATTGCGTGGTTGCGCACGCACGATGATGGCGACTATATGCGCGGGTAAAGAGCCCCGGAGGAAATCGATCGTGAAAAATTCTTCTGGGGATCCATCCTCGCAGTATATAGTCTTTAGAACTCAATCACAAATAAGTCGTCTTATGTATATATCAATTTGAAAATGTTTCTTCAATTTTTCCATCAATTAAGAGGATGGAAATTTGCTAACCATTGCATTTTTCTCAACCAATATACGACGCCCAGAATTTGCCAGCGATTTACTCGATTCCTTCTTTTTTTAAATGTTGAATAAAATAATTCTGAGATGTATAAACGCATGAGTGATAAAGTCAACATTTCCGCGCAGTCATTTTCGTACAATCTTCTGAAATGAACACGATGATATGGGTAGCGTAGAAGGACTTCATGCTCTATCTCTCTTTTAGGTCTCGCGAATTATGAAGCATTATTTTGTTTAAACAGAATCGCGGATTTCGGAATTTAACAAATTTCCGAAACGTCCGCCAGTGACTCGAAGCCTGGAACTTCATTATCTGATCTTTGTGTGCTTAAAATAAGTTTTCTCACTGTGTAAGTATCAGGTAATGTAAAATATATATATATATAATCTACAGATATTTCGAACAAGAAGACGCATCTATAGCGCATTCACAACTTTTATAGTGTTGGAGAACACAATGCTGCCTACTTGCGTTTTATTGTTATTTTATGTAATCTTATAAAATGTTAGATGAGATTATTTTCTCTTTGAAGTTGTCCAGAGGTTTTCAGACATATTTTTCAGCTACAGATGGCTGTTGACGAAAGAGAGAATTTCTATAAATTCCGAATCGCTGACTGAATTATTGACAATGAATGAGAGTTGTTTTAGTCTGATGCATGAATCGCAGTCAATATGCTTTGATGGAATACAGCGGTTTATTCGAAACAATCATCAGAAACGCGGGTGTACCAAAGGAAATTAAATTCCGGTCAGATTCGCCGCAGTAAAAGCGTGGCAACATTTTTGAAGTTCCTCCATCAATTTTAGTTCTACGCAGATAAATTGATTTTCGGCACGATCTCATTTATCAGTTTCATTGGCCTCGATGCTCAAATACGCAATCACAATTTCTTTCGGCATGCCAAAGTACTGCGCGGCGACGTGTGAAGTGGTCGGGCTGGAAAAAAAATCTCGGAATGCTGCACTTTATATATTCGCGGAGTCGGAGAAGATTGGCATAGACTAATGACGGTAACTGCGTTCTGGGTGAGATTCATTAATGCAATTTGCACATACTTCACGACGTTATTTCCTAGATAATGAACGAGGAGTCAGGGAAAATACCGCCGCGGCGGCAAATGGCCACAAACTGGTCGAAACTTGAATTCGGGCCTCCTTTTTTTTTTCGGCCGCCATCAAAAGATAACCCGATCCGACGCTTTTTACGAGACGTTGTGTCTGAATACCCGCAAGTGGGGGTCTGTCATTAGGACCCAGATTATGCCCTCCTTTTTTCCAGATTTATCGTCGCCTGACGGACTCCATTTTATCTCCGTAATTAAGTGAAGATTTGCGGTAGACTGGAGTTCGGTTCTTGGGTCCGTCGAAGTGGATTATGAGCCATCGAAAATTGCTATATACGAACAGTTATGTAAGCATCAGTTTTCGATACTAAGCTTCAAATCGTTCATTACATACGTCATTTAGTGAGGATAAAGGGTGTTTGTTATTTCTATTTTTTTAATTTTTCAAGACTTCATGGCATTTCCTAAGTTCTCTGGGGGGCAAGTCAGGCTCGATAGATATTTCGGGTTGCCCTGAAATTTGTGAACCAAAAAGCGTCAAAGAAAAAACAGAATAGGACTTTTTTGGGAAACGAGTAATTCATTTATGCATTCATGTTCATTTCGGGGCAAGTATCCGGCAATATTGTGTGCTGTGCTCCTCGTTTGTTTCCGTGGTACACTTTGTTTATATATTGTAATTTTTTTGTGCGATTGAAATGCTGGCTTTTGGCAGTATGTTATGAATTACTGTATTCCATTATTTAGCCGATGGTCTTTCCCGGTTTGAAAGATACCGATAATGTAATGTAGGATATGTCTTAATTAAATGCTCTTTCAAAAAAAATATTTTATGCACAATGTTAAATCTTACAGTATATACGCGGTTTTCTGTCGATCATTTCAAAGATACTGCGTCATTTAATACAGAAAATTAAATTTTGCCTTGTTCGAAAATCGTGGATTCACAAAGATCTCCATGATTCCGAAAAAATTGCAATTCAAACGGAAATTTCTCGTCGATTAATTTTGATTTGTGCAATATTCTACCTTTCTATTTTTAGTTGTGATCAAAATAGTAATAAGTCGAAAACAATTCGTTAAAATCTCTGGCTTGCTATCTTTAAAATTTACATTCAAGTAAAGACTAGGTTGGCCAGGTGATGATCGAAGACGTGCTCCGAATTGACCTATTTTTATCCCACAAGTTTCCACTGTAACCCGAGCTCAAAACCACCGAAGGAGAACCTGTTGATTTGTGTTCGGGTTAAGCTAACTTCGGAATGCTCGTTATAACGATAAGTTTAAATAGAAGCTCTAAAAAGTTACCTTGAAATGTAGCCTCAAATTCTCTGTTACGGTAGACATACGATCAATTACTACAAATTTTTTTCATGTGAAGAGCAACTAAATGTGGTATTGAATGAGCTTGTATTTCTTGAGCATTGAATTTGCTGAACGAACAGCAAAGAATGTCTCCCAGAAGTTTGATATAATATTTCCTGTGCAAATTCACTGCACAGTTGTCATTGAATGCCCATATGAGAGGTGGGAAAAATAGGAAGAGTTTACTGGAAAAGCCGAAGATCAATCGTATCGTTCGTAGGCGTATTTCTCTTTTTTATTTTCTTGAAACTTTTAATTGTGCTGACTTTTTTTTTTGCAATCCCACCTTCCAATAAGGTGGGCCGAGAACAAGTCAAATTAGTTCAACTTAATTTTTGCTTCACAAGGATCGCAACAGCGCGGAGAGCTTTCTGAGAACCACCCAGGAATAAAAAATGATGACCCAGCTCTGGCATGTGTGCATGCATGAGTATTTCGCGGAAAAATGCAAATTGAATTTCATTGAAAGCCTCATCGCATCTCATTGCCTTACTACTATGTAGTGCTATCCAAAAATACTCCCCCCCCCTGCCTCATAAAGAAAAAGAAAAGAAAAGTAACTCGCCACTGAATTATTCAAACGTCCTCCGCGCTCGGCCACTCCAGCCATCAAGTCCCAATAAACTCGTTTGTCACGAGCCTCACCCCCAATCATCAGTGGGGATAGAAAAAAAGAGAAACCAATGATCCGATAGTCAAATGCTTTAAGAAAAAAAAAAATACCGTAAGAAATTATCCCCGTGGCGTCCAAACAAATACGAGTCCTCCATATATCCACCCACGCACGGCCAGCAATGGAGGCAAACACGGCCGCCTCCGCAAGACCCGAGTCGGCGCGGTGTCGCCGCCACTGTCAACTGTCGGCTTCGACGTGTACACGAGACTCAAAGTACCCCACCTCCTCTTTATCGGCGGTGTCGAGAAGAACACGAATCGATGAGTTATATAGTGTATCTGTGGAAAAATCTCTCGCCCACGCCATCAGAACCCGCGGCGTAATTAGCTTAAGGCGATTCAGACACGGAGGCAAAAGCATCCGATTAATTGCGGGCACCCGTGCGTCAGCTCTTGACTCTTACGCAGATTATCCCAATAACCTTCTCTCCCACGAGTGAATTGATATAGGGCATCAGAGGCACTTAGGAATAATCTGAGAACACCAGTGAAAGTGACGTATTATCCAATGGTGCGTTTATCACCTTTCAAGACAGCATTTTCTCGCGCTTAAGACGCCTTCACTATAGAACCAACAATATCTTATTGCGTTATACGCGGACGTCAGAGGTTTGCATAAACTCCAAAGGGGTTTCGCGAATGCTCGCGAAAAATGATGGGAAAAATCGATCCTGCGTTGAGCATCGAGTCTACAATAAATAATCTACGAGAACTCTCGTGTCGGTATTCCAAGGAATGGTAGTTGTTTATACGATAGTCTGATCTAATTTCAGTGGAGGAAAATATATCAATTTTTTTGAAACACGTAGGATATATTTTGAGGAATTGGGCAAAAATTTGAATTTCAACTGGGGGGTCCGAAACAAATAAGAATAAGCCAATAAGGCATCTGAAGTTTGAAACAAATTTAGCTAGTCTATTTAGTCTAAAAATAAAGTGGAAGAGCGCATTGGAATTGAAACGTCTTCGCTATGCTCGTCATCAACACTCATCTCAACCAAGATCGCTACTCATCTCGAGTCATGATCGATGCGATCTTTTTAGAAGTGATAGTCCAATACTGTACTAAATTTGAGTAAACGTCCTGTATATCTATCTACTTTAATTTCAATCTCAAGCTATTCATCGCATGCATTATAATCCGGATTTAAGGCGGAATATCAAGTGAGGTTTGAGCTATTAAATTTGGAAAACGAATGAAAATAACGCACTTCTGATTAAGAAAGCTATTCTGATCAAATACAGTCACACATTTGCTGATTGAAACATTGCTTAAAATCAAATCACACGAGAAATAGTGAAGAATCTTTTTTCATATTTCATTGAGTAAATTTGAATCTGATTGATGCCTATTCCCAATAATGAAGAGCGATTTAAGAAAACAATTAAACATTCAATGGAAATTTACTGGAAGTATTCAAACGGATTCAACCGAGTTTTCTGAGGAAAAATTTGAAATCCATTCAAACTAATTCCACCAACTGTCCGGATCACATCGGAATCTCGATAAACGAGCTGAATTTCAAGAAATATGAAATTGAATATAAAATTTGAAGGAATGAACTCACCTATTTGTGTTGCTCCCAAAGAAAGGGGATTTCTTCAACTATACACGCATTTCACAAAAATGGAAAACACAAAAGACAAAAATCACGCACTGCAAAAGAAAAACTGCATTATTGTTTTCGCACACGAACAAGGATCAGAAAATCCATTCAAATATTCACGAAATGATCCGTTTCGTTGTGAAGAGTCATAATTAATCCAGTTTTTCCTCGTTAATATAACCACTTGTATGACTTGAATGCACAGTAGGAATACTGTACAAACATTTTCAAACTGCGACATGGACATTTCCCTTCAAGATACTGTAATCAGAATTGCAGTGTGTCCATACGAAGATGCTTCCAATTTCGTGTTAATATTCCGAATGTTGGACTCAAATCTAATTAGTGATGAACCCTATTGAATTGATGAATTTCACATTTCTTGAAAATTATCAAGCGTCCAAGACGTCAGGAGGACCAGTAATCAAATTGCCGAATTTGAAAAAACAACCAGGTTAGCATCGCGATAAAAACGCGTTGAATTATTATTACAGTGTTCAAGCGCATGAAAGACCCAAGTTATGATTAAAAAAAAAAAATTATGCATCAAAGCAAAGAAGTTATTTTATTTTTAATGCGTCGTGCTTTTAATTCTATCGTCAATGCTTTCGGAAGAAACAAGGGTTTGATTTCCGAGTACACGCGGTATAATCATTTAAATTTCGTCTATGAAACTTGTCAAACCAAACAATGGAGAATGAAAAAAGGAGGAAGATGACCTCGACGTCGACCCCGGGCCGACACGAGTGGCACACTGACGACAACGCCGACGTCGGGCCCCTTTTTCGCGGGACTTAAGGGAACCGCCGCGGTTTTGAACTTGACCGCGGGTTCCGATTCTTTTTCCAGTCCCCTTCGATCATTTCTACCGATATTTCATGATTGAAATTGCCTCCAGTAGTGGATTATCTTGTGCGTCCTCCGTTACCTTCAAACTTATATACGCTGAGCTCTCATATAAGAGAAAAATACCCTGTGCATGAGGAAATGAAATGTGATGAGAAATGTTGATGAAAGGGAAATGCTGTGCGCAGACTTTTCCGTAGATTCGCACATTTCAGAAGTGCATTGAATACAAGTTCGAACGAGGTTTTCCCCCAAGATTAAAGCTATTCCTCCTTTGGAACTTCATCGATTAGGATCGAATCCTGAGAAGAGATGAAATCCAGAGATTAATTTGCTCAATACCTGTGATCACGCTGAATTCTAAAATATTTGCATCGATGCCATGGGGCACAGAGTCCCTGACTTATAATGACCAGGTTTGATTAGCTAATATCGCGTGAAATTCATCGTTTTGAGCAATTGAGTTCCATTGAGGAATCTTTCATCAATCAGCGGGTCCCTTGAAAAAGTATAATGTTTCTTACTTGAAATAGTGGTACTTGATTTACTGGTTGACAATAAGGTACTGTACTGGTGAACCTGAGATCCGTCAATATATTCGGAGTTTTGCCGGCAAATGTGGGATGCACTTCGGTTTGAGACAATTTATTATTTATAGATAATTTGCTTATTCATGTTTATTTTGTTTATTAATACGCAGCTCATCGATTTCTGAGATAAAACGATGAGATATTATGATTTTAACTCTCGTCTGCTGAACTAAAGGAGACATATAAGATATATGTGCACTGATTTTCAATTCCATTTTTCTTGAGATATTTTAAATATTTTCGAGTGCAAAAAATTGTTAACATTTTCTCCCGGGCCTTTTTCATACTCAAAGTGAGAAAAATATTCGTAGATGAGTATAGATTAAAAATAATTGGGATTAGGACGTCCTTCTTCATCCAACGCGAGGAAATACGAGATATAAATTCGATGATTTTTTCGATTGTCAACAGCACGTATTGAACTGGTCTTAACTCGGCCGCAACTGTGAAAGAAATGATCCATTTAGTAGGCGGAGCGATCAAAATCCCGGAACGCTGTGGGCGGTGCTCGCACGGCCGTCATTGGGCAAAAGGCGGGGCAAAACCGTTCGGCGGTCGACCAATCGATCAATCGGTCCCGCCTCAGTAGAAACTATTGAGCCACGTCAGTGTTCGTTGAACTTCTCGAAGGTCAAGTTCAACCCGAGTAACCCGGAGCCGTTTGCCCACAACCGTCAGTTGCTCGAATCAATACAATTTTTAACTGTCAAAACTGTGCTTTCACGATTTCATAGTGCTGATGAGAGGTAATATCGAAGTTGGTTAGGAAAAATAACGTTCCGCGCTGCAATCTGACAAAATTGTGTTTCTCAGAAATCCGGAAGGTTTCGTCAAGAAAGTTGCTCCTTCCCAAAGCTAAAGCAGCCAATCACATCCGATGATTTTCAATAAAAATGCGCACCATTGAAGGGATCCACGAGATATATTCCTCCCACAAGAAGTTTACTCGGAAATTTGATTATATCGTGTCACGTGTACCCATCACATGGTAAGGCTTTACCGCGAGGGTGTCGGAGTGAGGCGTGAGAAGAATTTGTTGACGCCCACTCTGAAATCCATCAGTGTGAATTCGAAATCAGGAAAATTTTCGATGATAAAATTACGGGAACGTGCCCCAGTTTTGTGAAAAATTCCTTCTTGAAGTGAAGTACCGTTTTTTTTCCTTCCCCGGCCCACAACATGCAGAGGAAACCCGTGTTCAGGTGAAAATGCTTTTGCTATGTTGTGTGATCAGACTGATCATGAAACGTTGCGTAAAAAAAAAAAGAGCAGACTTAATCATTGTTCATGCTGTTGTTGCTTTCAAATTATGCGAGAAATATTCCATCAGACTCAGTAAGTCAGCAGGTAATTTTCTCAAAGCGCTTTCGACTCAGGGGAACTCAAATATTCTTGGTTGGTGATTTTCTTCGACGTAGTTGGATACATTTTTGGATGGCATCAATTTTTCGGGAAAATTCTTTTCTGAATGATCACCTGTGGAAATTAATGGAAATTACGGGATAATTGTGATTATTGCCTTCAATATGCTGCCATGGCCAGGAACGTTTATAGTTGAAACTTTCAGGCGCTCTTACTTTTTCCGATGGTAGGGTATGAAAATTGTGGAAACATTGATGGGAAAAAAGATTCCTCAATTGAAGAAGACGGCCTTCCATTGATATTATATCGAAAAGAAAGAAGATAAATCTGCCAAAGCGGCGTTGTTCTGGTCTTTCTGGAATACGCAAGATTTTTTTCAGGAAATTATGGCGATGAAATCGAACATTGTAATTTTTTCGGTCATATCAGATGAACCGATACCGAATGAAATGGAAAGAACCATCCGTCTTCATTTTGCAAATGCTCTCTGAGTCAATACTCTTTCAGTATTCTTCTAGCCAATGGTAAATTATTGTTCAAGGTCATGTCAACAAGTTTTTCATCGTTATGAAATGAATCCATCCACGACCTGCTTCGAACTATGTTACGAAATTCTTCATGCTTCTTTGCAAACTCGAAAGCTTCCTCAAAATGATTTCAGTGAAAACAGAATATATCCAGTCTGATGGATATTTTGAATTCAGTAATGAAATAATATTTCAATATTGTCAAGCACTATGCTTGTGTTCCTATAAATGCCTGCCAGTTTTTCTTCAAGAAAATATTCTGCCTTCGTCTTTCTGCATTTCCTTTGACCTGCCTGTGAAAAAAGAAATAGAAATGCCGACTTTGAGACCTGAAGCCCAGGTTCCTGTTATTTCAGCCATCAAAAGAATTGAACGCTTCTTAATTTCTCTGAAAGAGCAAGACATTTTCTCCGATGTATTCCAATTTTGAGTGCCAAACTGGTCATGCATTGAACAACTGCCAACTTCCTTAATTTCTTCGATAACTCTCTCACCAATCTTCAAGCTACAATATGAGATCAGACCTCCCAGTAAATAACCCTTGGTCAAAGTAAAATGTGAAGAGTAACATAATAAATGCTAGCAGCAGTATTTTGTTTGCGACAGCTGAAATGAACACGTTTGCTGAAGCAGGCTGACAGCATGCAGTTTGTTCAACTTTAATCACCGGGAGACAAGAACAAAAGCCAAATGGTCATAGAGGCGTCCGTGACGGTTATTACAGCTTTGATGCTTGAGGCCTAAGGAGCTGCTAATTGTTTTGATAACAGAGTACAGTATTTAATCGTAGTAGCAAACATCGTGGGAATTGGGAACAGCCCAGAATAATAAGACCGTAATATGCTACCTCATGCAACGAACAGAACTTATGCAAGTGCTGTAATTGTTGAACAACCTACTGTATCCTTTTTTCAAATCACAGTTTTTCATAGACCTCCAAGAGAAATCATTAAATTTTTTTCGAGATCGAAAAAAATGGAAAACTTCATCTGTTTTCTGTGGCACTCATGTGGAGGACTGTTTATTCCTCCATTAGCTACAATGTATAAAGTATGCACCACATCAGTTTAAATGCTCAAAATGATTTCACTGATGGGTTTTGATATTTTTTTATTATAAGTGTTACTTTCAGGCTTCAAACATTGCTTGTATGAGCGTTACGCTCAGAATGTTTGAACAATGGCTCGCGCGGGTTTTGTGTATGTATTTTTCAGTAAGTGTGGATTGAACATTCCCAAGATTGAATTTAATTTTAAAGGAACGTAGGTTTTCATCGGCGTGGATTATTTTTTCTAAAAGTTCGGGTTGTAGATTCAATGAAGTACTTAAACGGGTGTTATATGCTCAAAAAGTTGGAAAATTGAAGAAACCAGGTTTTATTCGGGGACTTCCAGTACAAGTGGGGAAATTTCAGTACACATATTTGCTTTTCCGAACTTTTCTCATACTATAAGATACAGATACAGTATATACTGTACCTATGTTTTCCCATCTCTTCCTTTTTTTCCCAATTTCAAAATTTATCAGCGAAAGGACCTTATACCATTCCAAGGTCCATCACACTATATGAGATTACAATAAAGAAGAATTTACGTGATTCAATTGTTAGATGACCCCTGATGACATTATGTGCCACAGAATGTAAAAAAATTGTCTGCTGATTTTTCTGAATTTCAATAATTTGCGTAAAATATTAGGATTGTGAAAACTTTGCATTATATTTCCAGAAGTTTGATGGACATCTGCTTCGTACTGTATCAAATGGTGAAACTCGCATTTGCTTTCAACACTGTCCGAAAGAACTCCGAAATTAGTCCGAATTGATTGGTTGAATTATTTCTGATACCAGTTTTTTTTTGCAATTCCTTCAGATCATTTTCTGACTGAAGGCGCTACATGAAAGGTGTCAATTTCCAGAAAACAAGCTAAATTTACCGAGAATTGCGTTTATTCCTGTTTCTCGCAATATTTTTCGATTGACGAATACATCAGATAGGTTTCAGAACTAATTTAAATTATGACGCACTCGAACCTCAGTCACAGAAAC
The DNA here is from genome assembly GCA_905338405.1 of Notodromas monacha. Taxonomy (NCBI): domain Eukaryota; kingdom Metazoa; phylum Arthropoda; class Ostracoda; order Podocopida; family Cyprididae; genus Notodromas; species Notodromas monacha. The sequence goes on along the minus strand of CAJPEX010005968.1, from coordinate 849 downwards.
GCGTTATTCTTCGGAAAAAATGACAAAAATTAAAATATGTACTGCATTAAAGTGAAGCTTAAAGAGGGGAACGTCTCTTTTTGAATTGCCTTGGATTCAATCTGTTCATTTTCCACGGAATGAGACATTATTTCGAAGAGGAATTCCACAGGAACAATACACTGTGAGACTCGGTGGTTGAACAGTCAACGCAAAATTTGTTTGAATTATTCAATGCGGTGATTGATTCAGTGTCAAGAAAATATTTTATAACGAAAAATGTATTGAAGGTCTTTTCAAGACGTAATTCTTCGTCATAGCTCCTGAAATAGCTGGAAAATGAGAATAGCTCTCTAATATAAATCACTCCGTCATCCAAAAGGTAATACATTTTTAATGGTTTTACGTAATAATAACGGGGTAAAACTCTCGAAAAAAAAATTTGGGCATGGTTCTTATAATCTCACACATCTGACGATGAGAATATCATAAGAGAGCTGTGTCTACCCTTGTTTTCAATCCTTGAGTTGTAAAAATTGATAAATCAATTCCAGAAAATTTGAACAGTCCTTCTTTCTAACACATTGATATGAAAGAATGATCAATTATATCAAGAAGACTTCTAGAAAGTTTCCATAGAAATTATAATCATGGTGAAATTTGCGGATGTTCGGAATTGTTTCTTCAACACAATGCAGTTTTTTTCTTCTTCAGAGAACAACACTTCGCATTCCAGGCAGGAGCAACAAAAAGGTCGAAGACCCAGCAGGAATTATTATGAAAAACCGGCTCATGTTTCCTCGAGGGGTCAAAAGCAGGGTTACGACTGACACCCGCCTGCTCGGGGCAAGTGAGAGTTAAAGCCCGTAG
>CAJPEX010005967.1:0-14299 GCA_905338405.1 Notodromas monacha | reverse complement strand
TTCCTGGAAATTAAAAAAAAAAGTTTAAGTAAAAAAAATTCAAAACATTCGCCGAATTCAAAGAAAATACAACGTCGAATTTTATATAATATCTTTGTATACGGACTCATCCAAAAATGTTTGCCTTATTTTCTTCATGATTTTTTACTCCACTTTAGTTGACCTTTTTTTATGAATTGAACTCGTCTTCTTTGTTGCCTTTCTTTGGTCCAGAAATTATTCCTGAGAAAAAACACAAAAACAATAATTGATTTTTTTGGAGGGAATCAAATTGCTGATAAAAAAAATTGCTGTCAAACACAAGACAAGTTTATTAAGCGTGTCATTTTTTGAATTTCCTGGATGTTATTACATCATCGGCATGGTACACCGGTACTAACAATATACAGTACATCGAAACAATTGCTTTGAAATATTGACTTTGGAGAAATAATAATGTTCGGATAAATTTTGCAGCATGCAGATTTGGATCAAGTTCATGCGCGTAATAAACCACGATTAGCAACGAAACGAGTGAATTATCTTTGAAATATAATAATTAGTAATGACATGTAATCGCTTTCGGCATGATATCAAGGAATAATTACTTGAGCACATTTTTCGGATGAACGAGACTCATTTTCATACGGATATACTCAAACTCGCACGTTTTGAGATAAGTATTAATCTTTTTTGCATGTATGAAGTAGTGAAAATCCGAGAGAATATTTCACAGCAAGGTTATTCCAACATCTTTTCCTCGCAACCTCGTAAAATAAGCATTGGAGCAATAAAATGTTCGTGCTTCCGTTTGTTCCGCGTCATTCGTTAATATTTTTTTGTATTTTCCCTGTGAAATATACTAAAGTAGTACGATTTCAAAAAATTATCGAATTCTTGCGGGATCCACTTTTTTTTCGGCCAACCCTCCGGCAGACATATCCGGAAAAACAGTTCTTGGATGAAAGCGAACCGATTTTCTCCAGGAAGTGCGACACTCAAAGGCCTGAAGCACGAGGGCTTACATATGATAGCTATATACAGTACTGTACTGTGTTTCCCAAGTAGAAGGCTGGTCTTGTATTACAGTATTTATTCACCGGAAAGTGCGAAGAAGATGGAACGCGAACTTATGTGAGTATGTTTTATGTTTGAATTGTGAGCAGAGGAAATACTGTGCGAAAAACCCGACGGAGTGATTCCAGAGCGGCATCACAATTGAACCAAATACGAAAAAAAACGATGAAAACCTGGATTTGCAATGTTCTTTTGCACTAACGAAAAGTTCCGCTTGAATTAAAAAACTATGTTGTATTAAAATGGCATTTTGAATTTTTTTTACCCATATCCCCTACTTTCGCACTTAAATCATTTTTGGTTAGCTTTCTTAGCTCAGCTTTCAAACTTTCTGCTGGATCCCAGAAACAATACTAGCAAACTAGGATGAACCTCAATGATGAGCGTCTTCGTCAAGATAATCAAATATCACAGATCATCCCACTTCTGATTATTTCATCCTCCCAATGCTGCAGATCGAAGATCAAAGAGAAGCTTCAAGAATTACCTCCATTAATTCATTACTGATAACCCTGTAAATCTGAGAGCACATGAACCAATATTATATTAAGCAAACTGCATAGGATTAATATTGGGGTTTATTTGTAGACAATGGGATTTTCTGTACACAGATTTTCCCCCACTTATGCCTTGTCAACCTGAGTGCATTTCAGTGAATCTTGGGTCAAACTGAAATGCCCCTCCTCCCAAAAATATCCTGACTTTGCCACAGGAGCAGCCAGGAACCCTCCGCTGTCGAAGGGTTACTGTGATACACTATGCTCATTTCTCCCCCGAATTTATCTGCTGTAATTATGGGAAAATTTCATCAGTTTGGAGATCTAGGATGTTTTCGATATTTAATTTTAAACTTTAAAAGAAAATACATGCGGATGAACAGGGTTGCCATCGTGGTATGGGGTCCCGGCAGCTCTCCGCAAAAGCTTAATCTTCCGGAGACGACAGCCCTTTATTATTATTTTTAGGAGAGGAAGGGGGTGGGAGGGTACTGGGTCATATTTTGAGGGAAACACTTGAGCTAACTCCTGTTTAAGAAAAGCAGGCGCGTGTGTGTGTGTTCCTGACTCTCTCTCTCTCACTCTTTGGAGTCATCCGCAACAACACCGGAACCAAAGAGCGGACGTCGATGGATCAATGCGTCGATCTCTGCTGGGCGCGGCGATGATGCGCCCCGGGGCCATGTACAGAGCGGAAGGATTTCCGGACGTGCAGAACCTTCCCCTCCCCCCCTTTCTTTTCCGGCCGAATAGCCGGGTGTTAGTTTGAGTTGGAGAGCAGCTAAGGCCCATGCTGGGTTCACCCCTCCTTTTGTTGGCCCTCGCACAAGAAGAGACACGCGTGTTGAGCGCAGCGAGGCGGACTAATGGAAAACTCCGATCAGCTGTTGCATTCTGCTGTACATAGGAAGAAGAAGAAGAATAAGAAGAAGGCGTCGGACGAGCCTTTGCTTTGATTACGGTGTAACACGGGCGGCTGTCTATGTTGTATGTATAGGCGAGACGGTTCTGTTGATGAAAAAAAAAGTGTTTCTTGGTTTTTCTCGAATGCAGGCTTTCATATACAGTAAATATTCGAGAGGTATACACAGCGAGAGTTCTGGTGGTGAGCCTATATAGCGATCCTCGAAGGAGGATCTTTTATGCGTGAAGAAGACGAAGGAGAGAAATCGCCAAAGGATGATTCAGGTGAAATATATTGACGCCTGCGTTGCAAATTTTTTGCTTTATGTCATGCCAATAAAGATGTAACCTGTGTATAAAAAAAAGCCTCACACCAGCAGGGAATTCAAATTACTTTTTTTTAAATTTCAGGATGATGAAAAAATTGATTCACATAAAAAAAATTTTACCGTCGCAAAAACTGCATAAATTTCAGCAAGTTCTGTTTTTAAACTGCTCAATGAACAATGTTCAAAAAGCAAGGCAATCATTCTGAAAAAAAGAGAGAGATGTAAAGTTGTTCGATTTTTGCGCACCAAACTTCTGTGGATTTCAGAAAATTCAGAGCTTATTGGCGCTTCAAGATTTGTTCGCAATCTCATTATTTATACTGTAATTGAAAACACATCGCAATAAAAATTCTGAGAAACAGAATTCTCTTGATATAGCATTGTGAGGATAAGAGTGAGATGCTCCGACATTGTTCGACATTCTTTCAAAATTCATAAAAATTGAAGCGTAGAACTTTGTTCTTACAAAGAATTCCTTTTTCACAGAACTATTTTCTCGACTTTCATCATTTCCTTCTGTTGCGTGTAACAATTTCGCGGTTAAGGCATAGTGGACAGTGAAAAATCGAGAGTACATAGCATTTTCGAAAATTTGGTGGACATTTTCAACATGAAAATTTTTTAAATGTGTCGACTATACTGAGCAGATTTTCTGAAGTTCGAAAAAGTTCATGGTCCATATGACTTTCGTTTACAATACATTAGTTTTCCAAAGGACAAGAAAGTGCCACAAAGATTTCATGTTTTCTCGCGAAGAGTTAAGCGAAAATTGGTTTAAAAAAACTGAACTTGACATTGAATTAAATCTGCTTTCAAACGAACCTCCATCTGGTTTTTACGAATTTCAATTACCTCCTTTCTTCCCCTGAAAGTTATTTCAACTGCTGTCCTCTATTATTTTCATCAGGTCGTCGACATCTCGTCCAAACTTTTGATTTTATCCACGTTCCAACCGAACTTTCAGGAAACTTCAGATGTTTTGCACGCACTCAATTCTCATTCCTCGCGGAAAACTTAAATTTTTCGTTAGATTATACCTTTTTTCCTTGAAAAATCCGGGCTGATATATTCATTCCAGTAATTAGAACACTACTTGGTCTGTGTGTTTCTTCAAAATGAAATGGAATGGTACTCATTTATAAATTATTAGCTTAGAAAATTACTTTCTCTCATTCTTCGTCGTGTAACAAAAAGTTTCTGATCAAACTTCGCAAAAAAATAATGATACAACGATGTTTGACCGGGAACTTGGCAAAGGGTAATCCGTCGATCGTCGTCAGATTGGGGACTTAATTTGAGATCAGTCGGCTTAGAAAATTTGTATTACTCAAATCAAAGCATGCTTCCAAAGATACGCTCAGCGGATTCGAGTTAGTAATTTTATTCAACGATTTTTTTTCTCCGAAAAAGATACAATTTTCTTGCTCGGGGAGCTCGATCACTGATACTCGAGGACGTGCATTTTTTTCATGTTTTCAGGCCTCAATTCGCCGAGCCGTGCAAATATTATTCCTCCTTCACATTTTTCGGCGTGTGGGCAAGAAAATTGCGGGCGTTATGGTGACGGCGACGGATGAATAGATTGACGTCGGAGTCGCATAGGACGGTTATTAAAAGAAGGGGGAATATTCAGAGGCTGTCTGTTGGAATCTCATGAAGCAGTCATGCCTATTTTTATGCTGATCAGAGAAGTTTGCGTTCAATTGGATCTGCAAATTTAATGACGCTTTGAAGAAAAGATTTGCCTTTACGTCACGCATATAAATGGCTATTTCATGCGTCCTCGCATGTGGTATGAAATCGGAAATCGATTTTCCTCGCGTTGGCGTTCAATTCATATCACATAACCAATGATGGGATTTTTTTTTTACGGCCCTCCTCGTGGAAATATTGTATCACGTTTTTCTTAAATCATGCATGATATCGAAATGCTTGCTCTTGATTCGATATCGATGATTAATCGACCCAAGACGTTTTCTAACAGAATGAAAAAATTTGTAGCGATTCCTCTGCAACACGGGATAATGAAAGAAGCTCAATAGTTATCAATTACTCACATTTAGGTATGTTATGATCAATTATCGTCCTGAAGTTATTAAATGCTGCCTTAAAACATCACGCCGAAATTTTTGATCTTAGAAAATTTAAAGATGTGATGTGTTGTTTTACAGCAATTCAAGAAAGTGTGAAGTGGTTTACAGTTTTTCACAGAAGTAATATTTTTTTATTGGATATTTGAATATGATTCTCTACTTCAAGAAGCACACTACAGACATATTTGCAAATACATCAACAACTTTTGAGAATGCCCTTGATTTACTCAAAGCATGTTAGATTATTTTCCAGACGTGCTCCTGCTTCATTAAAAAATCAGCACCACGTGACTCAAAAATAGCTCACTGATTATCAAAAAACCAGCTATTCTAAGCAACTTCATCAGTCAGTATCAATTTGGAGTTCAGAAACGGCTGCTCAAAAGCGTGATAGCGTGGGCTGGAAGGAATAAAAATTTATTGGCTTCTGTGGATACAGTTGGATTAACAGTGTGATCGATCGACACCGTGTCTATAAAAAAAATGAATGTCTCTTATTCCTGGATTCTATTCTTTTTTGGCTAAAAAATTTGCAAAATGAACGAAATTTTTAACTATAGCACGGCTGTCGAAATTCATTTGTATGCTTCCAGCGTGAGAAGCAGAGATACAGTACAGTACTTTGAAGTGGAATTTCACGTTTTCTTGAAAAATCTGTTGTCATTTTTGGATACATGAAGGTTCCGCGTTTAGTAGAGCATATTTGAAATAACCGTGAAAGTTTGTAATTTATGATTAGTGTAAATAATCGTTTGATAACTCCTGAAACAGATTGAAGCACTTCGGATTTTTTTTTCTATTGAGATGCATATACAGTATTTATAAAACATGACGGGTACGTAACGGAGGTCCGAAAATTGTTTACTCAGCATTAGGCAGCAACAACAACTCTTTGATATTCTTTGAAATGTGAATTCCAAGTCTTTTTTCTTTAGTCTTGCGGATTTTTTTAGCTCACATTTTTTTATCCATATTTTCTTCACTTCCACGCCCACGGAATCAATTTTCCAACACGACCTACGCACTTGGGTTGAACTTCTAACCAGTTCGAACATCGCATCAGAATTTCAGTCGGGATTATTTCGACCTCACGTTGATTTACGTAAGACCTGCTGATCAATTTGAAGAAAAGATTGCAGGTTATTTGTTACGTATTCAATTATGCATTGAATTAAGGGTAACAAGTGTATTAAAAACAATGGTATTCGAGGATGATGCATTAATCATAAGTGAATTTACTCGAGTGACTGACGATGTCTTCATTATATTTCATTTCAAACGAATATAGCTCGAAACTTCAATTTTAAAAATAAATTTTGAGTGATAATAATTCGAAGATTGAATGTACATGCAGTATTTAATACGGGAAATTAGTATATGTGGGCATCGTTTTTGAATCGCAATACCTGTTGATTCGAATTTTACAAACAGAATCGACGTTTTTTTATGCGGTTGTTGCTTTTTAAAGCCGGTACTGTACTCAATTGCTCGTGATTCATTCCTAAATGTGTAGTAATTTGATACTGTACACATTTTGTTAAACTCTGACATAATTTAGTTTCGAATTCTTCCAGATTTCGAAATGAGCAACTCAAAACTTCACGATTCAGCAACATGGAAGAATTTCAAAGAATTCTTAAAGGAAGCCCATGCATGCATTTCAGAAAGGAAAAAAAATAGCATGCATCGTATCTATTTCTGAATTTCGAGGAAAAATAACATTCCTTGGTCATCATCAACTGGACGCGCACAAATTCATACTTTCTGCCGAAATCTATAAAAGAAACTTCCCGAGTACAGTATATCTGCGAGAGAAATGTCAGAGGGTCATTTTCCTTGCTCCTACGCATTTTCGCCCTTCTGCTGGGCAAAAAATAGGTTCTGCGGTTATTTTTTCACCTCACGCTATATTTTTATACGATCGAGGGAATTACTCGTGACGAGGCGAACCCATCAAGAGGAGGATTGACTTATTCCCGCAATTCCTGTGCGAAGTTATTTGCCCACCAGTTTCGATCAAGCTGAGAAGATAGATGGACTCTCGTTGTACTTGTTTGGATACAAGATCCCTTCCGTGGCCCGGCCCCAACGGGATTTGACTTGTTTGCACGTGGATTATTCAAGAGTGAGGTCAATTGATCCGGGTTGAGTTAAAGATTGAAGCTTTCATGGACGCCGGAAACCGCAGGAAACTTACGACCGAAAGTTGGGAGAATTCAGAGTTGAACTTCCCGAAAAGACCGTTTTGACCAGTGTGTATGTAGAAAGAGACCCAGAGGTATTCGGCTTAATTGATTGTATCCCTCACGAGTTGCAACTGTTTATTCAGTTGCACGATATATGTCTATACTCTATAGCAACCCTTTTTGTGGGAAGTTTTCTTGCCAAGATATGCCCAACTGTTGAGATTTTACAACAACAACAAAATAAAAAATAAAAACTTCAAAAGGGAAAATACAGTGGGACCTCGAGATGCGGACATAATTGGTGAATGAATCTTGTCCCTTAGTCAGAATGTCCGCATGTCGGACCTTGTTTTCCAATAGACTTCAATAAATGGCAATATTCTTAATTGGTCCTCCTGTTTTTCAATAATCAGGAGAAAGTCTTCCAAAAGCTTAAATAATTTTATTTTTCAATGTCAAGATGCAGAAAATACAGGTACAGAGGAAAACCGAACAGAATCTGACCTGTTGGCATCAAGAGGAGCCCAAGAAGCAAAAAACAGGAACAGGATTTTGTATTCCGATCACACATGATCAAAAATAAAAATAAAAAAGAAGCACAAAATAGCCTGTTTTTCTCCATGAACTACGGTAATTTTAAATGCTATTTTATTTTTGTAGTTGTGAAGGCAAACAGCTGAATTTCTTCTAGAAAAATAAGAAAATTGAAAAAATAAAAATCAGAAATGTTGGAAAAGTGTCTGTATGTCCAGATGTTGGGTCATACTTTTAAAAGTTGCAAGCGTCCTCAAGTCTAATTTTCCGTTTATATGAGTGTCCACATTTCATTATACGGTAATAACCCATCGTGATTACTTTTGTCCACATGTTCCTCGATCTGAGCAATTACTTGTACAGTACATGCTATTGATAAGCCTCAAACAGCCCTTGATTTCAACAAAACTGACAATGTGTGAAAATTTGTTGACGACACTTAAATAAATCACGCATAAAAAGGAAGGTTGAATCAACTAGACAAATTTTTGCCCACACGTTTCGTCGTGTTCGAATATTTAATGAAATAGGTGATGGTCACGTCAAAGAAAAACGAACCAAGCATCATGGCGTAAATTGAACGTTTCATTCAAGGCATTTCGTATCATAATGTCATTGGTCAGAGAAGAATGTTTTTGAAGGAGTTTCCGTATCGCTTCAACGTACTTGTTTGACAATCCAGTCCTTGAAGATGAATGTTTCAGGCGAAAAGTTCTAGATTACTTTCCTGAGTGCCCCTGTGTGCTAGAGACACACTTGCGCGTCTCTGTATCTGAAGTTTGCTGGAACACGTGGTTAGGAAAACATGAGGAATATTTGCAGGATGAACCTGCAGTTGAAGGCACGTCGATGTTGACAACGAGGAAAACAAAGCATTTCAACGTCATTCGAAAGAAAAACCTGTGGTCAGTCAAAATTCATTTTAAAAAATGTTCCTAGTTGGAGATGTAGGACACAGATGCCGTTGATAAGAAAAAAGAATAAAAAAGTAAAATCGGGGAACAAGAAATCAAGAATCCGCGGAATGTTGCGTAGTGGGAAATCCGCAGTATTTCCCATTGCGCAACACACGAAAAAGACAAGAATTATTCTTTACACTGTCCATCGAACTTTCGAGGCAATCGGTTGTTTTCAAGACTTGCAGAGTTGTGAATTTAGAAGTTTGAATCTGTTTTTAACTTAGTTGTCTTGTTTTAAATTGTTTTTGAGAAATACATTTTACTTTCCTTTTCTTTTACTGTACATCTGTCGAAATAATTTTTAGAATTGGAGACCCAAGTCTAGCACAGCTACAAATGTCCTCTGAAAATACATGGAGTTGATGGAAAATCGCATGATATCAACGAAATATAGTCAATCGAACTATTCCTTAATGCAATTCCTGTCCAAGACATTTTTTTTCGAATCCTGAAAAAGTTCAATGATTTTCGTTACAGTATATCAAATTTGGGAATCGAAGCGTGAGATGCATCAACAAACTCTTCAAATTCTGAATAAATTGGATGAGGTGAAATGCATTTCACTTTGTTTGCATTCTCGAAGCAAAACAAACATAGGTGCTCGTAATCAATGACCTCTTACATCCAAGAAAATACGATAAATTAATTATAGGTTCATGAGTGTTGCTCCTCCTCGTCGGTTTTCCCCTTTCATCGATCTGTTCTAACCGGTGTAGTCAAATACTCATTAAAGGATTTTTTTTTTGCTCATCGGATGGATTTTCTGTCATCAGTTTTTTTCCTGTGCATAAAGCATAAATATCTATACTATTGAAAAGTAATAAATGAGAGGAAATGCGTTCTTGTCATCAATAAAAAATGATGCGATTCAAAATTGAAACTATTTTTTGCTGTGACATCTGAAGCATTCATTTTCGGATAAAAGCGAAATAATCACAAAACGCTTCATATTTGTTATTTTATATAGGCCGCACATATTTTTCTGAAAAAGACCTCGTTAAATTGTGCTTCGGTCTATTTTTGAAGAAGAGCATCTAATAATTTGCAGCACCTAGTATAAATTAAATGCAGACTAATTTAAAGAATTTGAGGAGAATATTAAATTCCATAGGATAATTATTCTGAACGGACTAAGTGAAAACTATCCCAGAATGACAAAAGGTCCAATTCCATTTCAGTCACAGTGAATCAACCGGATGATTGAACTAAATTCGAATTGAATCATCAACTTGCCACATTTCTTTAGAAATATTATCACAATTAGATCGTCAGCATAGGCCACAGCTCAGTTTCCAAAATTTGATGCGGCCTACAGTCGGCCTAGGATTTTTTCTCGTTTCAGCTGAAGAAAAAAATCGTAAGCACACAGAATTTTCATGTCCGAAATCATCTTACAGATTTACGAAAAACAAAATCTGGCGCGATTTGAAAGTACTAGCCTATCGTGAGGGAATTGAAATACCTCTCTTTTATTGATTTCATCAGTGAATCGATTTCTGATGGAACATTCCGCAAAGTTCCCTCGATTTTTGTGGCGTTTGCTTCTGGAAATCGGTCAAGGTCGTGACATAATTTACTTTTTTCTAGAATGAAAGCAGGAATAGGTAGCAAACAGAGCCCATGTCGAATGCACTGCTGGTTTGCGTCACTTCTGAATACTTCCGGGTAGCTCCTAATATTGCTTCTTCTTTTTCCTGCCAACGAATTTGCGAAATTGCTTCGGACAATTTCATCAGCGAATTTCTGGGATGGTGCAAAACCTCCATTTTGCTGATTGTTTCCCAGCGTTTTTCGTCTCATGTGTATAGAATATTTATGCTGTCTGTTTTGTTTCCCGAAGCATTAACGTCCATATTATCACGAAAAATCGAGGCTTCTTTTTGCTTAGTGCTGGTGCTTTTTTTCAATCAATATTTTCTTCAAATGGTAGGTGGACATGTAAAAAATAAGCGTTCCACTTTTTATGTTCGCATCAATGCAGTCCACGAAAGTCGTCGTCAGTCAAAAACGGTTTAAAACTTCTGATGATCATTAAAACCTTAATTTCCTAAATCGCACATCTTTTTAAATGAAACCTCACACACTTTCGACAGAAATCGATGCCCACGGAAAAAGCACAAAATTTAAGTGCAAAACAAGTAGTTCAAAGTCTGCCCACGTTTTTTAAAACTATGTTTTCCCGCGAAAGTGGAGTGATCGAATTGCGTCCATCGTTTGTTCGGTGTAGCAATGATGTGTGCAGTATAGAAATTAGTTATAGGCAATTTATTTATTTATTCATTCGATTTCTTCTTTAAGTGGTAAATGGGCATGTAAGTAATGAGCGTCCCACTTATGCTGTTCGTTTAAATGCAGTCCACGAAAGCCTTCGTCATAGTCGAAAAACGTTTAAAAACCTCTGATGGCAGTTAAACCATTAATTCTTGTATAATTCCTTAAATTCCAGCTTCAGCATTTTATAACGAGACTTCGCTCATATTCCTTTGACATAATATCCGCAGCCACGAAAAAAACACTAAATTTAGGGGAAAAATTTTAATTATTGAAACCGAAATTCCTTGAATCACATCTCTTTTCAAACGAGACCTCATTTTCTTTCGACAGGAGTCTGTGCCCACGGAAAAAGCACAAAATTTTAGGGGCAACGCCAACAGTGCAAAGTCTGCCCACGTTTTTCTTTCGCATATTTTTTTTCTCTCGCGAGAGTGCAGTGATCGACGTGCGCCCGTCGGTTGTTCGTTCGGAACAGCGATCAAGTGAGTGAGGTGAATTCGGCGGCGATTGCAGGCGGTGGTGGAGGTGGTGTTAGTAGTGGGAAGATAAGGGGGAAAAGCAAGAAGGAGTGTGGCCAGGGGGTGAGACACCCTCTGGGGCATGGGCGACGTGCGGCGGCGGCGGCGGCGGACGACGTACATCGGTGAGCGGACGACGGCGGAGCGCGGGGCGAGGATGGTGCTGGCCGCTGCCCGGCGCCCCGCAGCTCCGCAGCCATGAAGCGGCAGAACGTGAGGACATTGTCCCTCGTCATCTGCACCTTCACTTACCTCCTCATTGGGGCGGCGGTGTTCGACGCCCTCGAGTCCGACACGGAGCAGAAACGTTGGCAGTCACTCATAGGTTGGTGTTGATTTGGAGAGGGGGGAGGGAGATCATTTGGTAACCCATCCTGCAGCAAAATCAAAGAGCAGCAAAAACATAGAAGACCAAGATAAACTATTAAAATTTAAAGAATCTCTCATCAAAGATTCTCTGCAAATTGTTTAATCAAGTGAAACTTATCTGGGAGCAGGCTGAATATGCTGGCAGGCACACAAAGGTTGGTGTTACTCTGGAGGGGGGGGGGTCATTTGTTAACCCATCCTGCAGCAAAATCAAAGAACAGAAAAAACATAGAAGACCAAGACATACTGCCAACTTTATACAATTTGTCTTCAAAGATTCTCTCCAAATTGTTTAATAAAGTGAAACTTGTCTGGGAGCAGGCTAAATATGCTAGCAGGCACTCATAGTTTGGGGTAAATTTGGAGAGGGGGGGATAATTTGTTAACCCATCCTGCAAAGAGCAGCAAAATCATAGAAGACCAAGATAAACTGCCAACTTTATACAATTTGTCGTCAAAGATTATCTCCAAATTGTTTAATCAAGTGAAACTTATCTGGGAGCAGGGTAAATATACTGGCAGACACTCATATATAGGTTGGTGTTAATCTGGAGGGAGGGGGGGCCATTTGTTAACCCATCCTGCAGCAAAATCAAAGAGCAGCAAAATCACAGAAGACCAAGATAAACTGTTGAATTTATTCAATTTCTCATCAAAGATTCTCCCCAAATTGTTTAATCAACTCAAACTTATTTTGGAGCAGACTGAAAAACCTTGTGCTTTACTTTGTATTCAGTAATTGACTTATGCTATAATTTTCATCAATTATATTTTCTTTTGGTTATTGCAGAGTATGCATTTACATCAGTTGTGCACTTGTACATTTTGGGATGTAATTTCTTTCCCTTTAATATCCTTGTACAGCTTATTTCTCCATTTTCCATTCTGATGTGATGGAATTTGTTTGGATAAATGTGGGTGGGGATGGGAGGGGGTTTAGATGGGAACATTGCTATAACTTTGTGAATGCTTAAAAGTAGAAAATAAAGCTTGCTGATCAATCAGTCACTTGTGGAGCAAACTTGGGATATTTAAAAAAAAAAGTTTGCTCATGAGCACTGTTTTTGATATTTTGAGTAGCATTTGCCCATCATCTTGCTCAAATTAGCATCAATTGTGGAGGTGGTGCGCGCATATTTCAATGTTTGCAAAATATTTAAAAAAATAATTACTGCAATAAATTTGCAATCAAACCTTTTCACAATTATCCTTGTTCTAACGAATTCTTATTTATAATTACTCATTCTGAAAATCACTGTGGTTTAGCCAGTGCCATTCAAATCTCGAAAGAGAAAAAAAAATTTGTTCTAACGTCGCAGTAGCTTTTTAAGACCGAATTATGACCCAGAGGTTGTCTGGCTCATGAGTGAAATAATATTCCATCAAAGAACATCATTTGGAAAAACGATTCATCTAGAATTTGAATTTTCCATATCCATAAGGCTCTCTTATTCAATATCGTGTAAAATTTTAAAACGTTCTGTGTAACTGAAATGGGTTCGGTCACTCGGTAAAATTTAAGTCAAAACTGAATTCGGAGAAATTAATCGCATTCCTGTACAACGGCCACTCCTTTGACGTCGTCGATTATGGACCTAAAATTACGTGAATAACCTCATATCTCACATCACGTATATGGGTAATCAAATTATCTCGGATTCCGGTTCATCTTCCGTCTACTCAAGTAAAATGAACCTCAGAATTGCATTATAGAGGGCATATTTCTTGCCACATGAGTTGTACATTTTCGGGTTAAGCGTGCTGGTAATTTAATGTTGATGAATTTCTCATCAAGTTAATCAAAAATGCAAGGGAAGTTCTTCCTGAGTCGACCAAAACTTGGGTAATCAAATTTTGAAGCGAGCAACAGGAACAAATAGTCGTTAAGTCAGAATTGTCATTATTTATTCAAATCTCAGCAATTTTTTTTCCGATGAGACGACTGTTTATACATTACAAAACCGTGGTTAAACCGTCACATATGCTTTTTCCATAAATTTTACGCCGCTTGAATACTGTAAAATATTTGAAATTATCTAAAGTACAATATATTAAAAAACCCATGTCGCAGGCCTTAATAAATAGTAGACGAGGAAGAAAAAATAGTTTGATATTTGCATTGTATTTGAAGCTGGCGTGGCCCTAAGTTCGCCGAAAGGTCTATAGATGAGCAAGGATTTGCGCAAATCAATACGCCTTCATTATTCACTAAATGCATTATAGTATTGAACAATAGATCTTTCTGTGGATAGTACAGTACTTTCCAATTAGATCAAAATTCACAATATTTTTTCATCACGAGGTTCCCTTTTTTCCCGTTAGTCCTCTTTATTTCACAGAAATTTTACCAAGAAGTTGAAGATTAGGAAAACAAAATGATCGCGAGAATCTAAACAAAACGCGAGCATCATTCAATTGTCTTATTCTGAAAGACATTATCGATCCAAAAACTTTTCAATAGGATCAAAATTCACGATATTGTTCATCATCAGGTTCACTTTTTTCCTCGTTAGTCCTCTTAACTTCAAAGAAATTTTAGCAAGAAGTTGAAGGAATGGAAAAAAAGGATTACAAGAATCTA
>CAJPEX010005966.1:0-10597 GCA_905338405.1 Notodromas monacha | reverse complement strand
TTATTCTGGCTCTTTTCTGCCCTTTCTTGTTCTTTTTTTTTTTTTTTTTTGTGCCTTGGTATATGTGGGTATCAATGGGAGATCCCGTCAACCCCGAGGGTCACTACGAGTGGGATATCGTACGTCGTCCCGAGCTGCTTCTCGGGCCCAGACAAGACTTCTTTTTTCTCATTTCGTGCCCGGGATCTGTCGAACGGGGTCCCGGTCGTCGTCGGGGCTGAAACACGCAAACAGAATCCCATTTCACGCGATGTGAAAAAGCCGGAAACGAAAGGGAAGAAATTCTTGGCGAGCAAGGATGTGAATCTTAGAGGGGGTTTGAGAGTTTACTCAGGCACAGCTCATCGATTCCCCGTTTTATTTTCTCTTTATTTATTTTTTTTTACTTTTGTGTCATCTCGGGTCGAAAGAGGTTTCCGAATGAAGGAGAGAGACGATGTTGTGTGTTCCAGGCTTTTCAGTCGGGAGAGCTCCGATATTAAATATTTTTGAATGATGATGTTTGCGCAGCTTCAATTCCGGGCGATACGATCGGAAGTACGGGGTTTCTCTTTTGGAAACATGTCATTATAGACCCAGATTTTAATCAAAGCTAACCTATGTGCTTGGATGGAGGAAGTTGAATTGTTTCTCTTTTCGTTTTGATCAATATATAACGATCCATTTTTTCATCAAGTGATGAAAATTTTATGCAAAAAATGGAAAGTTTTTTTTTTTGCGAGAAACGAATCGAGCAAGGTTCAAACATGCTTTTTTGATCTGAATGCATATACAGGTGGACTATCTCGGCAACGAAATTCATGGCACCAGAAAAACATTTGTTGTAGAGAGAATTTCTTTTTTTTACAGAACCCTTGAGAAAGAGAGAACACTATGGGACCAAACAAAATTCGATATACAATACTGTACAGAAAAAATCGTGAGTCCACTTGCCAGATTTAACGTATTTCCCTTCTTTTTTTTTAGAAATCTCGACTGTTGAGAGATCTGGATTTTTTATTTTTGCGCATAACGAATCGAAATTGCAAGTATAAAAATTCGAAAGAAAAATTTTATTCTTTTTGGCGCATGCATCAAAATATCGTGCATTTAAATTTGGAGTCCAACATTAATTAAACTTTTTTAGTCAAAAGCTTTGTGGAATATTTTAGGCATGTTCTGGAATTCCTTTTCTAAAATCAGCTGATTTTTATTCGGAAAGATTATAAATTATTGTTTTCGTGTTGAACAAGCATGAAAGTTGTATGTTGAAAATTTTCGGGGGTAAATCTCATCATGGTGCTCGAAACGCAAAGAAATGTGCATAAATGTGTACAGTAAGTACAGTAAGAAATGTGTACAGTATTTCGAGTTTCTGAACGCACGTAAGTTGGAAGCTGTGACCTTTTTCTCATTACTTGGCTGCTGGAGAACATCCCTGGAGTCCCTTTTGAGGTTTATTACCTAAGCCTGTATGTACAAGCAAAGGCAGCGAGAGGTTCTTGTGTTGCATTGTATGTGTATATACACTCCTAAGCCGAAGCGAACTCAGAGATTTTTGCTCTCTTTTTTTTCTCTTATACCATATATCTATAGGGGAATTTTTTTTTCCTGGTGGGCGTCTCTGGATGCAATAAGTTTCTTCTAGAAAGGGGGAATGAAGAGGCTCTGAGACTGCTTGGAAGTGGTGAGATGATGCAATTGTAGTTTCCTTCGGGATCGAAGTCGGCAAAAAGAGTTTCCAAGAGCTATTCTTCTCTTTTTTCTCGATCTGCCCTATATCTTCTTTTTTTTCTCTCTGCCTCTGACAACCGTGATTCGAGGTAGACTTTCAAGTGATAAAAATAGCCTTCAGATCTGATTTAAGCCGTCATTCGCAATGAAGAGGCTCAAGTGCAGCAGAGATGACTTGTCTCACTTGGAGTGACGCTTGTCTTGAGACTTGGAAACTGTGAAGTGTGCAAAAGACGCGAAATTTCGAGGGTTCCGAAAAAAAAAACTTCCCGAATTTTTAGATACTCTGAAATCATCTGCTCAGCTAAATTACATTATCTAGCTAAGCAGATGATTATGGACATCGTAATTCATCCTTTTTATGTTTCACTCTTTCTCCTGCCCATAAATTGATAATGAAGGGTAATACCATCATCAATCAATTGGACGCATGAATATTTCGACTCGATGAATAAATTTCTAGTAGAATAATTCTCACTTTTTCGCATAAAGGAAGATGCCTAAAATTATTTAAACCAGTGTTCCTCAACCTACGATCCATAGACTGGCGGAGATCCGCAGAAGTTTTTTGCAGGTCTGAAGGAAACTTGTTTTGGTATAATAAATGTACCTAATGGCAGCCGAAATTATCCGATTAAGAAAATAGTTTGCTTTTATCCAAATAAAGCTCCAGACGAATTTCCACCTGCTGAGATAAATCATTTTAATTTCCAATTCCGAGAAACCTCTCTTCAAGTCCACCTTTGAACATTTTTGAAGACAACAGCTGCTTCATTGATTCGTACCTTAATATTAGCTAAAATGCAGCAAAATTTTGAAGACCTACCATCGTATTTCATACAAAAATGTTTTGAGTCTGCAAAAATTTTATGGAAAAACTTTGCAGGTCTGCAGAATTTTTTTTTCAATTGCTAGTTCAAAAAATATATGCTGGTCCGCAGACTCAAAAAAGTTGGGGAGATTTGATCTGGAAAAAATATCTTGCATTCAGATAGATTCACAAAATTGTCCTCTTGAAGAAAAATAAACTCAGAACTCATCCGGGAAGCCGGAAATTCTTTTTAACCTTTTGAGTCTTAAGAAAATTATACTGTCTTCCACAATTCATCGAAACATAGAAACATCCATTTTTAAATGCAATGAATATTTTCCTCCAAAATATGTTCACGGAGAATAACAGGAAGAAGCGCATTTTTTCATGACAAAGAAAAACCAATTTTTGAGTTCTTGTCCCTCGCAAATGATGACAAGTTTAGGATGACTCGTATATGCATATGGGCCAAGGTTATGAATAGACCCAGGATCACACTTGACCTCGGGCCATATTTCCTCAAGACGTGAATGATTGTCGGGAAAATTCACGCAGACCGGGATAAGAGAAAAGCCCACAATGTTTCTTCAGACGAGATCGTCGTTATTGCTTCTTTTTTTTTCTTTATAGCATAGCGACAAAAAGTCGGGCGCAGTCATGCAGTCACCCGAAAACAGATACGCTTCTACGCAATTTGATTTTCCCCCGATGTAAACCCAACGCATAGCATTACCAGCAAGTGCACAGCATTCAGCAAAGCAGCTGAGGAAGCTTTTCCTTTTCTCATCCACATATGCAGACGGAATGAAAATAAGACAGAATTTTACTTTTCCTTAGGAAGGAAGCGAGAGAGAAATTCTTGCTCAAGGCAATGTTTTCTTTTTGCATTCTCAACCCAACGCGGAGAGGTTGTATATGTACGTATGTGTTTCCCAGAGCCAGCGGGTTGAGAACAGGCGCATAATACCCAGCAGTGTTCCAGAAACGTCAGATGCTTTCAGCGAAATTTGGCAGACATGTTGCTTTATCCAATTTTCCCCGAGTGCGTCGCTCTCACAATTCAATTGTTATCATCATGTCAAAAAGTCGAGAATAACATTTGCGACGAAATCATTTTGTACGGAACGCAAACAAACCGATAAGGGTTATTCAATGTCACTCTGATGTTGACCTCGAAAAGAAATGCTCATCATTTTGGGTCACTTCGAGTATTTCTCTCGTTGTTCTAAGGCTCTGTGCTTTTTGATGCGCATCAATCGAAAAGTCGAGAATAACATTCAAGATTAAAAATTTTTTTAGCCGAAAGCAAACAAACCCATTCGGACTCTAATCCACTTCGTTATTGACGTCGAATAAAGAGAAATGCTCATCTTTGTGACGTCGAGATTTTTCTGAAAATTTTGCTTCTTCATTCTAATTGGGGCTCTGTGCTTTCTGCTGCATTAAAATTCATGAAGTCATTTTCGCCGGTGAATATGCAGTGTTCAACCGTTGCAGTAAACATGCACTCTATCCGAAATTATATTTTTTGCATGAATATTCTCACGAAAAAATAAATGTCCTTGCCCCAGGAGGCTTTCTTGCAATATCAGATCTTCGGATCGTTTCTCCGCCTTAAAACATAGAATTATTATTCAAATAGTGAATTTGTTTTAGTTTTGAAGGATGAGCGTGGAAATCAAAATCATAAACCCGACTTTCATGCGAAAAATAACCTTAAAACATGATACATTTATTTTGAAATTTGAACCAACCATCCATAAAATCATAATACAGTATTTCATTTCAATAAGACACGTTATGATGAAGAACTTCGTGGGGATCGAATGTGGGAGTATTTTCTAGTTTTTCCCGCAAATTTCGTCGTACTTTTGCACTAGAAATTTTCGAGTTCTTTCCTCGTGCCCTGCATATTTTTTATGTACAAAAATTTTGGCTCATGAGACAGGTTCTCTGAGTCCCGAGAGTATGCAAATGATTTTCAGTGCCGCGATTCGTCGTCTTCTATGGAACAATGTTTGTAGCTTTTTAAGCTGAAAAATAACTAACGAAGCATGGAAAACGCGATCGAATGCCGCTGTGAATTTGAATATCTCTCTCATCTCTCGGTCCTTTTTTTTGGTCCTGTTTCTTTATTTATACAGGTGAAACTCGATAATTAAAATCTCCCTAAGTCGTATTCCTCCCTATAAGACGATTTTTTAAGTCCCTGTCTGAATTCCCTTCAGAATCAATGCATTAAAAACCTCAATAACTCAAAGTCTTTCTCTCTTAAACCTCTGTAAGTCAAATTTTCTGAGGACTTCTGGTTATTATTTCTTTGAAACATGAGAAGATAAAATGATGAAAACAAATAATTTGGTGGATCTTTTTAAAGGAAGTGGTAGACAAATATAGCAAATGAACCCCTGCCTCCAAGTTCAGCAAGGTGTAAGCTCACTATAAAGAGAAAGTTTAGGCCCAGAATATCCTCGTTTATGATTTCCCATACTTTTTTCACTTCTCCTCGCAACAAAAGTGATTGTTTCCTCAACAGGAAAACTCTGAAAATCAAAACCTCCCTAAGTCTTATGTTTTTCCACGTCCCTATATAGAAATTCGACTTTCAGAGGTTCAACTGTACCAATCCTATTTATACAACACCTGCGATATATTACAAGATTTTTTATGTTTTGGTGCGTTTTTCAGATCATTGCTGCCGCGATAATTGCCATGGCTGTCGCTGACCACCACCGACCGCCGTACGGCAGGACCTACGAGACCCCAGCGTACCACCAGCCGCAGGCGTATACGCCAGCGTACCACCAGCCACCGGCGTACGGCAGTTACGAGCAGCCTCATGCATACAAAGCCAAGCCGTACAAGGAGATCCCAGAGTGCTCCAAGAACTCGACTGGGCCCTATTGTCTCAGCGATGCCGAGTATCCCTTGTGAGTTTCCGGCTGGGTGAATCAGCGACTGTGTGTAGCAGAATATATGGCTTATAGCTAACGAACCGAGAAAGAGGCGAATCATCAGAAATTTTACCTTTTGTTCTCGATCGGGAAATGTATCATCGTTACGGTCGTTAGTGCGTGCGATGATCGAGGATGTTCGCGGGGAAACGAACCGAACGAACGACCCGAGATACCGAATTCACTCGATTGTACTGTATATATCAGACGCTAATTATTTTTCGGGGAAAAATTGGTACGGTATTTAAAGATGCTTGGAGGATTTTTCGTAAATTCAAATCAATTTCATCGGGTCTTGCCTGTGACGCGTCTTGGAGTCACTGTCAGAAGACACGATTTCTACGTGAAGGTCTAAAAACTGAAAGAAAAAAACTATTTCTGAAATTCAATCGAAAGATTCCTAGCTGTATTATTCGTGTTTTATAATTCACTTTATCGTGACTTATCAACGAACCGATACGTTTATGAAATTGTGTATAAAAAGTGCTTATTACGATAGCACTAAATACTTGCGATGACGAGCGAAAAATAGGTTTGTCATGTGAAAATAGTTGATGACACTCAAAGTGTGATCGAATCAGTTAATTTCAGTTAGCATTGTAGATCTTGAAAGTATTAGAAGTTATTATCATTCTTTTCTGTGTCTCGAAGGAAAATTCTTTCATTGCGAATTTAAATTTTTCTTATCGGACAAAAAGTACTTTCGGAGTTTCGGTTCTTCAATTGTTATAGAATACCAAATGCGACGACGTATCGCTACTGAAGCGGAGTATTGATCTTCCAAAAAAGTTTTTAAATGTTTTAAAAGATTCTTCAACGATGTTTCTTCGATCGCTGATCGCTTCAAGAATCAGAGGAATTCTGAGAAATATTTCAAAGTCCATACCGTATTTATGACCAAGGGACTCTGCGTATAATCTCCGGGAATACCTGGAATTCCGTACGTTTTTAATGTTCCCATCGATAGCATCAGAAAGTTTCAATATGAACTTCCAGGCGCAGTATCTTCATATCCGAAAACTTTTTCGTGCGATCCATACGTAACGAAACTTGCTCCGATTTGTTTAAATCTTCTTACAAGTTTGGACGCTCGAGCAAAATCCAAATACAGTATTCATTCGCATGACTCCATCGAGTCTAGTAACTAAGTCGTATCTAAGTCGCATGCAAAGTTTTCATTGATGTTTTGGTTTTGTATCTTTTATGATTCAGTTCGGACGTCAATTTTTCGAGATTTAGTTTTAAGAAAAGACAATCCCTTCTTCGCCGTTGTTGAAAAATTGTAGCTTCAGACATGACTTCGATCTTCTCATACGTCTTCGTAATTCGACAGCTTTGGCCTATCTGCGATGATTCCCTGAACTTTATCTGATGCTTTTCGAAAATGTCATGAAATTCAAGCGACACCTGTGTCGTCAGAAGCAAAATTGTGGGCTCTGCTTCGGACATTCTTTGATGCAGTATTTTTTTAAATACTGAAGAAACTGCGGTTGATGTGACAGAAAAACTGCAATTATTCGTACCATAAGTTCGACTGCTGATGAAAAGAGGAAGAAAGGCTTCCGTATTTTTTGAAGATTATGATCAAAACACCTAATTTTCTAAGAATTCACTCATCTTTTCAGTCAAATAATTTTCTGAGCTTCAAGGAATGGCAATTACTGAATATCAATTCAGGATAATTTGTTATGCTATATTAATGACATATCATACTTTCGTTTATGCAAGAATTTTTGTCACCAAGCAGAGGAAGAAGACACATGAGATATGTGTCGCTTCGATTGCTTTTTAAAACGGAGAACAAGGATTTAAAATTGATCCACTTGAATTTTCCCATCCGCCAATAATTAGGTATGAAATCCAAGACGCCATCAAGACGCACAAGTACGGTTTCCTCGAGTTGTACGCAGATGTCGCTGACCTCAACACCAAGAACTCCGTCGACCGCCTCAACGAGCTCGTGCAGGAAACCTACTTGTGCCCCTCCGAAACCATCTACGCTCGCCCGCTCCGCTCCATCAACTCCGACGGCAAATGGCGCATCATCGTCAACAACGTCAAGGTCGACTACGACGATTTCACGCAAACCGTGCGTCTGGAAACGTGCCAAACTGCTGGCAAGAAGTGCCCTCTGGTGCCGGACTGCTACGACACCAAGTGTGTCCAGAAACACGTGCACCACAGGTTCCTGGTCTTTGACGCGTACGATCACTACTTCCCATTCGCCATCGAGAGCTTCAGGCTTCCAGCCAGCTGCGCTTGTTTCACCGAAGCCTTCGACATCGAGCACTGATGCGTTTCAGTTTCCTTTGCTGGAATCTCGGTACGTATATAGGGAATCTCGGAGCAAAAGAAAGATTCCAACAATATGTGTCAAAAAAAGTATTTTCCTCCTCGACTGATTTTCAACCCCGCCTAACTGAGGCATCTATCGTCTAAACTCTTTTCGAAACAACGAAACCGACTGTGATATGGCAAGTGTTCGAAGGAAGCGACTGTTCGACCAAGAGGAATTGATACCAACATCATCAATTTTCTAAATTGGCAGAAAAATATACCCCTTATATGCCCCCATTTATTTTCTGACTTCGAAGTGACCTCGCGTCTGGAGAATTCCAGATTTTGTGTGGAGTTACCATCTATTTATGGCTACTCATTTTTTATGTTTTCATACATTTTGCTGGTATGCACAGCATCTCGCGCCACTCTTCTATTTTATCATGCTGCTGTACAGCACTTGAACATATTTTGACTTCTACATATTGATTTGCATTGTATTTGTGAACCATAGAACAAAAAGAAAAAAAATGAAAATATATTGAAATAAAATGTCCATCCGAAGTTGGAACCATTGTTTTATTTTTTCATGTACTGTAGCCTGATTGATGACGGTTCTTGCTAATCTCCAAAAAAAATTGCGAAAAACTCGGTACAATTACGGTCCTAAATAATACCACCATGAAGGCCGGAACATCCATAAAAAAAATTCCTGATGAAATTATCGGTGAAAATACAGTCATTGAAATAAAGGTGCTCGAAAAAACTTTTGAAAGGTTCACGCAGTAAATTAAACTTTTCAGGCGATTCAATTTTAATGACATGAGTGACAATCGCAGGAAAAAATGACATCAGAGTCATGAAAAATCGGTTATTTTGACAATTTTCACAGATGAAGAAAAATAAGATATAATTACTGTTTCAGAAGATTTGTGCACTTTCACTGCATCTAAATCTCGATTGTGAATACGAAAAATATTTTGGCTGATCTTCAGTTGCATCAGCAGCTGCCTCCTCATCGTCTGGTCGAAGTTGAAATTCATTTTACATTGAAATCGCATTGTATCGGAAACAAAGTCAAAAGTATTAAAAAAAGCTAATAAAATATCAGATTAAATATTGGACTGAAATGCCTCTTATTTAAAAAATGTCAGATTGATCAAATATTCCGATTAAATTCTTATTCCTATTTTTTATACATGCGTCCCATTATGCATTAAAATGCTTTATTGCCTAGACTAATCAACTTCGAGTTCCAGAAATGTTGGTGATATCCCTTCAAGTCATCAGTCAGGAGAAGTTCCACTTGTGAAATGTTTTTTATAATCAATTGATCGTGACATTCACTTATTGAGCCGTTTACCCAAAATGAAGAGCGTTTTTTAAGCTGCGAAATATTCGAGTACTGCGCCTAAAAATCCTGCTTCGAGTAATGAACTGAGTGCAAAATTGTCACAGGCTTAGTATACAGAAAGACAATCCTAGATGAAGATCCAGATGAAACAAGGAGTATAATTGAACCGTCATGCTTCCACTACGAAACCCGCTCAACTGGGCAAAAGCCGTTGAAAACTGGCGCTGCCTGGAAACCTCTCCTGAATTATTCACAAACAAAGGAAAAATAACACGTCAGCACACGAAATACGAAAATGACATTGGGATTTTGAATGATTTATACGAGTACTTGATCATGTTGCACCGGTGCTGATCCAACCGATGTCTGGCATCCGGCACAGAATCCGTTGTTTGGCTCCATAGTTTCTCCGCAACTGCACTCGCCCGAGGCCAGATCCGGGAGTGCAAATTCGTCTCGTCGATGTATTCAGCCCAAAACGTCGTTTCGCCTCCCAAGACCAAACTTTTCTGCTCTTCACTTCCTATATCCATTCACTTGAAAAATATTAAAAGTGTTTTTTTTAAACTTCCTTTGCATCTCACTTACCCTCGAAGTTGTGTGGATCACATTGATAATAATCGATCCAATCCTCCCCGTAAGAAATCAAATTCAGGTACCAACAGGATGATAAAATCGCCTTGTGACCGAGACCCGTCACATATGCCAAATATTCGGACCAATCAGCCCATCCCATGTCCGTTGAATGCCACTTCCATACTTGCACAATCGTCTCACTGGGAAACTTAATATCTATCTTTATAAAATCAGCGATGTGAAATAGTTGATAGCCGAAATTTTTTACGTTACCTCGATGCCTTTCTCCAGGGGGTCTTGCCAAACAATATGAGACACCCCGAGGTCCAATATTTGAGAAATGTGCCTCTGAATAATGTATCCTTCGAGTTGTGAATAATCCGTCAAGCCGTTCGAATTCATGAACTCTGTGATGTCTGGAGATGATTTCCAGCAATTGTGGTTAACCTTTGATAAAAATAAACGGGTTCAAACTCATAACTATTTACACCAAATTGTATATATGAGTGGTTCCCCGAGAGTTTTTCCTTTTGAATAGAGAATCGAATTATGCGTCTGCCAAAAAAAAATTGCCTCATCTTATTCTTGATAGACTTTCGCAAAAGCTGAAACTAATATACGTGCGAATTCGTTGAGCATTTCTCACGGGCGATATTTTTCTCTCATACATCATCTGGAAATAAATTTTCCACTGCTGGAATTTACCATTTTTTGAAGTACTGTACAAATGAATTTCATTATCAACCCCAAAAAAATGCTGGGGTGGTCAAAGAAAGTTTTAATTTAAAATGGGTTTTTAGAAGAAATTTAGCCTCCGCATAAACACAAAAATCCAGCTTCGAGGATCATCGCCAAGATATTCAAATTCTTAGAGAGAAAACCTCACATTCCAAATCGAACATCACATGGTTT
>CAJPEX010005965.1:0-14311 GCA_905338405.1 Notodromas monacha | reverse complement strand
ATTTGTCACTGTCGACAAATAGCAAGTTGAAAAGGAGAAACGCGCAATAACGACCGTCACGCATTAATGCGGGCGGATGTGAGGGAGGGGGAACCAAAACAAAAGGGGAACAGCTGCAAGGAAACGGATACCTTGTAGAGAAGGATCTCTCTCCATATATGGAGAAAAGAAAATAATCGCAATTCGGTTTCTGGGTTACAGACTTTTAAAGAGAGTATGGCAGCTGGAACATACCTGAAAAAGTAGAATGAGGATTGAGTACCAATAATCACTGCGTCATCATATTATCAGTGTTCTGAAACACTTAAAGAATACGCATTGCATTGTTGCTTAGTAACATGTGTGTGAAAGGATGGGTGTCACTGTCATTGTCTTGTTTTTTCCTCTGGCAACTGGTCATTCCCCTTTTTACCTAGTTTGTCCTAGTTTATGCTGTTGCGCAGTCCTCCACCTTTCCCAAGAGTAGACTGAATCTATGAAGACCCTCTCGTCTAGGTACTTGGTATTTATTGCTGCAGTAAGCTTTGCGAACGAGTGAACGCGTTATGAGTGACTTTATATTCAGAACAGTTGAATAATGTTGGAGTCCATATTCTTGTGTTGAAGAAAACCTTTAGTAACAGGGTCAAATTTCTACGTCCTAGTGGTTTAGTTTAGTCTTGGAAGGTATTTTGGGCAATTGATTTGCTCTTTTTATTGAAATACCAATCAAAATAGGATAACATAATTTGGAGCACCGTTTTTTTTTACCCAGGGTGAGTAGCTAACAATAAGGTTAAGGATTGTGAAAAAGAAACACTCAACTAAAAAGCAAGCTAAATCCAGACCTCTGCCAACATTTTGCAGAAAAGTGTTGTAGAAATGTAGAATGCAGTAAAAACAAGTCTGTGTGAAGTCAACAACTGAAGTATTGTATTCAGAATAGTGATTGCCACTGGAATTCCAAACCTTTCCCATCTGGACATGCTGCAAGACATGCTGTAAACAGTACTATAGTGGGTAGGAAACTACTTGATTTAATTCCTGGTGAACAAGCAGAAGTTGTGCAATGTTGCCAGAATGGCAGACAAGATTCCTAAAATCAAATCTGCATTAGACATTGATCCACCTCCGACTCAGAAGTATGAGATTCTCTAAGAAAACAACTAGATAACTTACATTCCCCTTGTCAGGCCAGAATGAAAAAATAAATTTATAAATTGAAACACAAGAATCAGCCTAAGTTAATCAGTTCCCATTATCCCTTCAAACTTGTGTCTGTGTATCTCAAACAATACAAAACTTGCAATTGTTAAATATACACTATGGTAATACAATTTTACAAACAACATGCCCAAAATGGGCATTTCACTTCCTTCTATTGTTGCAATGTTCATTGCCAACAATATGGGTGATATTTCAGGCTTTAGAACTTTAGGTGATAAAATAGAAATCTCAGAACCATAATCTACCAAGAACTTAGCTGGAAAGCAGGTGATGTTCTTGTGTATGATGACAACTGGTAACCTTGACTGAGAGGGTTTTGAGGTTCTGATTAATACTCATTTCCTAAGTATTGTTCTGTTTTGTTGATGTAGCCTTTGGGTAGAAGTTCTTCTTCATTTTCTCCATATTCCTCCTCATCAAAACCACCAAAAATCAATTAAAACTGTCAAAATACCACGTTGCACATCTGTACCTTGATACCAAAAAGGTTGACGCTTCCAAAATCCAACACTGGACCCATCACAACAATTGTTCCATCTAACTCCAAGGCTTGATAAACATCTGGCAAGCAGGCCTCCAAACACAGTAGGTGGCCATCTTGAGCATTGCACCTGCCATATGACACATCTGGATCCATCACCAGCACAAGGAACAACACCAACTTTGTAAAACTTTCCATTGTTTTGTACTTTACTGAAAAACCCAGAAAGGTGCACTTAGATCCAACTCCTTAATCTTGTTTAGTTAATAGTCTATGGGTTTTACCTGTCTATGGGTTTTAACTTTTTGTTGCAGATATCTCAAAAACAAACCATTGAAACTCAATGATTTTGGGACTGAACCTTCCTTGCACAACCTTTAACAACCTCAAACAGTTATTTTCAAATGAATCTTTCAATTATTGCAAAAAATTGATTGTTTTGGCACAAGCACAAACCAAAGATCACAAATTTCAATTGCAGAAAACAACCAAAATCATTTGGAAACCAGTGGAAAACAATGGGAATGTGATTTAGTAGAAAAAAATAGTAAGATAAAGGAAAAAAACATGCAATTTTGAGGAAATTAAACATTAGCAGTTTTCACAACTATGCGTAAGGGGGTACAGGAGCACATACCTGAAAGGGGGGTATGTGGTGAACTGAGGATTCAGGCATTGCTATGCCAGTCCTCTGCAGCCTCTTGGTGTACTTGAAGAGTTGGAAGAGGCAGCAATGGTTATTATTCCCATTTCCTGCTGCTCCCCATGAGAACATTTTCCTGCTCAATGTCTTTCAGCATTGCTGAGACAAGATCAGAGGAGGTGTGGGAATTGATGAAATTTCTATCCTTTTTCTACTGACTGAAATACTTGGTAGGCAGGATCTCTTTCTTGTTGACCAGCAGAGATTTGTAGTCATATTAACAACTACAACATACAAACACTTCCTGTATGACCCTTTAAAGCTAATGTATTTCTGCTATGCTTGGATGAGCCTGGTGAGCTATCAATTATATTTCACAATCCTGTTGTACATGGAATACTTTCCCAACTGCACTTTTGCTTCCTTCCTTTTAAAGAAACAAAGTAAGATGCCTGTGGGGTTGCAGGAGAGGAAGACACGCGGCTTGACCCAAGCAACAGCATCCTTGCTTGGGCACGCCAGCGCAGCAACCAGCACTGCAAACAAAATCTGGATCTTGCATCTGGTCTGCCACAATGCGGCAAACTGGGTGACAAGATAATGAGAAAATGATCTCAGGAACCAAAGCAAGAGCTTTTGTATGCATGCAAGGAATTCACTACAATTAGGATGCAAGAGCTGTGCGGGACTCTGTTGGGTACTTGCTGTTGTTTGTGTGTTCTGCTATTGGATTGATTGGCTTGCCCTGTATTTTGTTTGGTTGTGTTGGAGCTTTGCATGGTTGCGTTTGAGTTGTTGTGTGGGATAGAAATAGAGCTCTCAGAGACTCCCTTCAGGAGGATCCAGCCATTAAAGGCTGAGTGACCTGGTTTGATTATTTCCTCCAACCTTTGTTGATTCAGGCCCAACAATGCCCTCAATCCTAATTGGTTTCTATACGCGTTTCTCAACCTTGGCCAACCAAGGCTATATATACTGGTGCATTTTATGTTCAGTTGAGTTTACTGCACCTGACTCTGGCCAAACACCTTGTTGACTTTGCTTTGCCTTGTAACAATTGTATTTGTATCTACTGTGTGAAGGATAAAATAAAACTACTTGGTATATGCTCATGGAGTAACTTTTGCGTACTCTTTGAAAGTCGCAGAAAACAATTTAAACCTTTGATTCAATGTCTTAGCTATAACAATAAGAAACAACAGTGATTGATCACCACAGTTGCTTTATTGGTTATAATAGTTTTTTTGGACAACAATACTGCCATATGTACCTTGAGTCCTTGACACACCACAGTATTTTAACACCATTATATAGCCACAAAATGCATGCATTTTTTCTTGACTTTACCAGGCAGACATTTCAATACACTGCCTGCTACACCCAATAAAATTATAAGGAATCAATTTTTCCTAGTGTAGCATTCAGGTGTTTTGAAATCCTTCTCTCCCAGGAAAATCTGAAACAAAGAGTTTTTGGTATTTTCAGACAGGTGTTTTCAAATACCTGCCTGCTACACTCAAGAAAAGTACATCCAAAAATTTTAATGTGCAAGTGTAACAATAGAATGAATTAAAAATGCATTCCCAGTGCATTGCAGAAGAATTTTCATTACACCACTTATGAAAAACAGTGGAAATTAGGAAGGCATAGCAGAAGAGGGTGTGTGTAATAGTTATGCACAACAAATACATGACAAAATCCATAGCTGTTACACCAAGCCCTTCCTGTAACAAATTATTTGCTGGGATTGCAGTACAGTAATTTACTTGCATCCATTCATATATTGTACAGCTGAATAAAATACACTATGAAAACCAGAACCACAATAAATCAGTTATTTCAGTGGGGGAAAATGAAAACAATTCAACAGTCAATGAATGGTGTCATTCTGAGAATTTTGTTTGTGCATGTTGTACCTTCCAATTCAACCTCCTGCAATTTAATTGTCCCAGAATTTGACAGTTGAGTTTGCAGGGAGGTTGACTTGCAATTTGATCTCTGTCATGGAATTTGACCTTATTTTTGCCTCTTCTTTGTAATTTTGTGCTCATATTACTTAATTTTATCACTTGTCACACAATTTGACTTCTTTGCAAGTTGACCCCAGTCGATCAATGGGCTAAAGTCAAATTGCAATGTACCACCTGAAAATTATGAAATCATTTTTTTTAAATTTTCTTCCTTGTAAGGAATTGAAATTTTCCTTCCAATTCATTCTTTTGCATACATTTTTTAAATTCTTCAGCAAAAGTTGCATCAAAAAATTTGAAAAGAGTTGGCAAATTTGTTCATCTTATTGACATCATATTCACAATTTGTGCAATTCAAGATTTGGAAAGACAAAACATGATATTCAATTTAGTATATTGTGATGTCCATGATCGATTAAATGCAAGCATGGAGAAACTTTGCTTTCCATCATTTTTCTGGATAATTTGTCATCCATATTGAGATCATCCTAGGAATGATTCTAGCAATTGAAAATTTTTTCACTGAAAAAAAAGAGTTTAGAAAATGGCAGCTTTGAGAACCCTGTTCAAATCCCAATTTCATCAGTATAATGCACAGCAGCAAAATAATTGAGTTGATTGGAAATGCTGGATACGGAGAAAAGAAACACACAAGTTGTTCAAAAGACATGCTCATGCCTCAAAGCTTGGATTGTCTGCTCATTTATTCATCCCCACGCTTCCAATAAACTGACATATCCAGCTGAAATAAACATTACATATTCTTTTATCACAGTATTCTTGTATCACATGGAAAATTCATTTCCACACAATTTCTTTTTATGCAGAACGTCAATCCCAGCCAAGAAAAAAAAAGATAACGCGAAAAAATAAAATAAAACACTATAAAGCCTTCCGATGCTGGACAGAATAGATTGGCGACGAACCATTCCAGCAGATTTTGAAGGTAAAAACAATGTCTCGTCTACTTTTCTTTCTCAGCGGATTATTCCGTACACTTGCAAACAAAAAAAAAAAGACACTATCCTCCTCTTTGGAACTGCTGCAGAATACACATTTTGGTTGGGAAAACTTTTTACCCGCATCCCAACCCCTTTGCATGACACACACGCATTGTCACTCTCCGACATTCACGCAATCTTTTTCCCTCACTTCCGTCTCTTCTAAAAATTCTTGCTTCCAAAAAAAAAAAAAAAATTGAACAGGCAACACTAATTTAATGAGTATGCTCATCTGCCGCTTTCGGGGGATTGGTCCCTATATATTTAAAATTCAAAACAAAAATCACGAAGGGTTCAGAGAAATATGTGTCCCTCGTCCTCATACCCAACAGGTATTTAGAAATGATTATCGCTATCCTTTCTCCAAAAAAAAAACACACACACACAGAAGTGTTTTCCGTGTGCAAAAAGTGTGGTTACATACTTTTGATTCAGAGTGCAAGGTTTGTCTCAGTTGGACGCGACCGCTCTGATATCTTTCTAAGTAGGAGTGATTAAAAAAAAAAACTTGGTATAATCCATGATGATGATCAAAGGTTTTGAGATTTTCCATTTTAGGAATTTCAGTAAATCTTTCAATTTGCAGCATGCTGAGAAGTGAGAAGTGTCCAGATACACAGTCATCAGAGTTCTCCGCACATGTCGTCGCTGGGAGATATAAAAATTCGTTGGGCCAACTAAAAATTGAAATTTCTTCCTTCTTTTACCCATTCAATTTTTCATAACAATTTACGTGAAGAATTTTGAATGTTCGATCGACAAATTTTTACAACCCTCTGACTTGAGTTGAGAACTCGGACTGTAACTTCAGACAGCTTTCAAACATCAACGCGCAGTAAATTGAAAAACGTTTTTAAAAACTGTAAAATATCCCAATACCTTCAAACACCGCGGGTTACGGCATGGTTCTCTTCACAACCACAAGTGCATTATAAAAATACCAGAAGTCGCGTAGAAATGGGACAACCCTCGTCTCTCCAAGGTTTTGCAGCAGCATGAAGACAAATACTTGGCAACACTAAGGATTTGTCTTTTTCTTTCCGGCAACCCACAGAAAAAAAAAAAAAAAACCTGCAGTATGAGCATTTAAATGCCTTTTTAGTTGTTTATTAAATGATATCTTTTTGCGTCATGGCGAAAAAAAAATCGCCATGACAGTGGATATGATTTTCGCAATGCTTCTGCTGCTTCTTCTTCATATTCTTCCTATATAGCTTTTGCCACTATACCAACTAATAAACACATGCTGCACAGTTGGCAGAATTGGAGATCTCATCCATCCCCTGCGACGACTCATCATCATTATTTTTGCAATTATTACGATCGGTATATGTGCATGCGCGTGCAGCAAAAAAAAAAAACAAAAAGAAAGAAAGAAAAAAAAACACAGCAGCACTCGGGATGATTGATTGATTGATTGATTGTACGCGACTTGTTGAGGGCCAGCAGCAACAACAAAAAACCACAACAACCAACAGCAAACAACGAGGGTAATTGTGACGATGAAGAGTTCCGATGAGGTGACGACAATCAACACCCGTCAGGCATATGAGAGCTGGAGTCTCTACATCCTCATTTCCTCAATGTTGCTGATGTATCATTGTTTTTGCATGCTTGGTAAATATGCGGTTTTTTTTCGCTCGCTTTGTTACATGCCGGCAGGTGGTAGTTGGGACAGCTCGGTGTAGGTGCCCAGGGGACTCGGGCCCGCAGACGGGATGCTGGGGTGCAGCTGGTGCTGCTGCTGCTGCTGCGGGTGCACCGGGTTGCGGAAGATGCCGTCGGCTGCGGGGCAGTGGAGGCGGGGCCCGGGTTCCGGGGTGTACGTGAAGGTCAGGCCCGTGGCGTAGATGAGGCCGTCGCCGCGGACGAGGGACACTGGCACCTATATACATCATATGGGAATGAACATGAAGTGTGATTGTTCCGTTGTACAGTCATGCGCTGGTTTTACAGACTGCAGTTGGGCTGATGCGCATGCAAAGTTCAGAACACTACCTCTTCTTCCCAATTCTTTTTTGGCACAAAAAATGTGCTTCCTAAAGCTTCAGCTGGGCCATCAGGTGGTCAAGCTGGGGCATCTGGTGCCCTGAAGAGGGCAATTGATGATGAAAGTGACTCTGATTGAGCTTTTTTGCAATGATTTTGTAATTGATTGACCTAAGAAAAGTGCTTCATTGCTTCAATTATTGAAAAAGCATGAAGTGCAGGTATTGTACAGTCACAGAATGTCAGTGTTTTCTTTAATTTTCCGTGTTTCCACCAAAATTTCAAAATCCAGAACAAATTAAAAATTTTAACATTGCTGTCTACGGCAGATCATGTTTTAGGTTATAGACATACCGGTTTACGGACAAGTTTGTGGAACAAATTGAGTCTGTAAACCACTGCACAACTGTATTGTAATCTGAATCTCAGCTTGACAATAAATAAAGGCCTGTATATGATGAGGTCGTTTTGCACTACTGGTAACTATTCCCAGCATTAGCCACAATGTTAAACCAGTTACTTCACAAAGGCATTCTTCATTGCCATAAGGAATCTTTTTTAACTGGTACCCATGATTGATTCGTTGAACAATACTTGATTGCACATGTGCCAAAAGATGATTGATATGAGTACAAGAATGCAATACACAGTTTTACTTTGTTAATTGTCTTCCCTCTTCTAGTCAAAAGCTGTACCCCTTGGTCAATTTTTTTAAAAGTCTTTGAATTCTCTTAGAAAGAATTGCTTCCAACTGTGAAGAAATTATCCTTATAACCTCCTTAAATTCATATTTTTTGAGGGCATTTTGGCTATTATTCTGTTGAAAATGGAAAGAGAAGAGCAATAACACAGTGAATTGATGTGTTTTGAAAAGAAGCCAAAGACTGATTGGGCAAATGAACCTTTGCTTCCAACTCCAGCATCCTGATGTCAATTGATGTAAAAAGAAATTTAAGACCCAGAATATAACCTGTTGCAATTTTACAGAATTCTTCTCTCTTTTCCTCAGAAAAAAAAAACGCTTGTTCCCCTAAATCAAACTTTTATGTATATTTTTGTGATGTATTATTTTTGTATTGTGATTCATTGTGGACTGTGATTAAACCAGATGAAACTAGGGATATGTAATTAAGGTACCCCCTTAACCACATATTCCCAGCTGCAAACCAGCTGATTGTCCTGCCTCATTATTTCTTAGGTTTTCTTCCACTGCCCTATGGTTCCATTCTTTATGTTACAAGTACAGGAATTCAATGAAGAGACCCTTTCTGAAATCTTAAAGGATCAAGATAAACTGTTGGCTTTATATGATTTCTCATCAAAGATCCTCTGTAATTTGTTCATTCAACAAAACCTCAAAGAGAAACAAGCTGAACACCTTGTGCTTTAAATTAATTTTTACATATATTTTGTTACCAATGTCAGGGAATGAATGGGTTTATGCAGACATGTCAGATGTCCAGTTGTATTTTCTTTTATTTTTGTTAGCAATTTGTGCTTTCCTGCTCTGAAGCGATTAAAATTTCTTTGAATGGATTTGGGTTTGGGTGGGAAGTGGGGTTTGGTTGTGGAAATCTTGAGTGAACCTTGTGAACGCTGAAAAGCGGCAAATGAAGTGTTCTGTTCATTCATTCATTCATTCATATGTTGGGTTGATTAATTCCTCTATACCAGCAAGCAGAAGGAATAAAAATGCAATATGACATCATTTAATGGGAGTGTTATTGAAGTGTACCTGAGTCGGCTGCCGAACCCATTCCCAGTTGCCCCGGAAGGCCGAGATGTCGGGCACCACACAGAGCAGACTCTCCTGGCACCTGTACATGGTCTCCGCTTCCACGTCGCCGAACCACACCTTCAGGCCAGGGGTGAAGTTCTCGCCGGTCAACTCCAGCATGGCCACGTCCCCGCCTCCATTCAACTGCAATCCATCAATTCATCAATTTATAAAGCATAAAATAAACAAGCGAAATTAATCAAAAAAGAGAGAGAGAGTATTTTTTCAGGGATTCGCAATCATTTCTAGAATACTGATGGCTCATTTACAGTATTCATTGTTCTAATTGAAAATAGTGTCTATAGGTTGTGTTTCTATTGATATCAATGGGATCCAAATACCGTTGAACCTGGATAAGTTGAACCTCCCCATAAGTTGAATACCTCCTTTATTCAGGTTTTTGGTTTATTTTTTTCTTGACAGAGGGAGAAAAAAAAGCACTAAAAAACAAAATGCTGTGATGTGTTTTGAAACAATGTGAAAGACTAAATTATGCAAATGACCCCTGTCTCCAAATTCAGCATCCTGTCAACTCACTTTAGAAGCAGAAATTAAGACCCCAAATATCACCATTTACAATTTAGGCACAATTTTTCTATATTTCCAACAACAAAAATGCTTGGTTCCATCACTCAAACATCTATGAATCAAAACCTCCATAAGTGAATTTTTTTGCTGGTACTTCAAAATTCAATCCAGAGAGGTTTGATTTTGAGGAACTTTTAATCATATTGAGTTGCTCCTTCATGAGTCATTTTTTGTTTGTTTCAAGTCTCTGCTTGAATTCTCTTGGAAACAATTCTTTGAAAGAACCCTCCTAAATAACTCCAAAAGCTTTCCCTCAAACCTCCATAACTCAAATTTCCTCTGGCTATTACTCTAATCACACAGGAAAGAAAAAAGCAGAACAAACTTCAACTCGTTTTGTTTTGAAAGGAAAGAGAAGAATAATTTGGCCAATGGAAAATCGCATCCAAGTTCAGCATATTCTATACTTTGTCCACATTATAGAGGTTTGTACTGAAATTGAGAGACTTTGCACCAATTTCATCAGAAAAACGTTTTTTCATTGAAGCAATTGAAAATTACCTCCATTTAGGTCCATTTTTTGTCTCAATTCGAATGTTGATACTCTTGAAATATTTTCTAAATACAGGTACTGCAGATTAGGCTTCTGTATCAATCATCAACACTGCAATTAATATGTTGGGCCTTTTTCAATTGATATGAACTCCCAGTTTGGATATCATCCATGAAAACAGTCAAAAACAACCAACATGTATGAGGGAATCAAATCACTTACATGGAGACTGTGAACAATTGGCACAGGTGTGACAGGGTTCCGCACTGGTCCCATGCCCTCGTAGAACTGGTACTCTGCCTTGTCTGTCGAGATGATGGTCCAGGAGGCGCCGTCATTGATCATCTCCTTGTTGGGCTCCTTTGGACAAGGGGTTGCCTGCAGCAATAAACAAATACCAAATTATAACCATCGGAATGCACTTGAATAAACGCACAGCAGCAGTGGGACCACACGAAATGGACGCCCAACACTCCAAAAAGTCGAATGAGAGTGAACTTGACACTGAAAAGATCTGCCCTGACATATCCAGACAATAATGGCTCAAGAAATGGAAATTTCTTGAATATTTATGAATAATCTACAGTATTTCTAAATTTTGATAACTCTTGCTCGGATTGACCTAATCATATTCACAAAAATCGAAAATGACTTCAGGATGAAATTACTCTAATTCACAATTTTAATAATTCACGATTAAAAAAAAAACAGGCTAATGTCGTGATCAGTTTTTCAAAGTTATTTTCTGCTACCTGTGCACAATTAAGAATGTTAAATTCCTGTATCTTAAAGTTGATCAATAAATTGTATTCCCTGCTTGGACTCCATTCCTAAATTGTAATAAATAGGTGATCTGATTAAATATGTTTCCATTCAACTATATGCTGGGAAAATGTGATTTGACATTTGGACTTGTCTACATGGGAAAAGTTGCATGTCTGTATCTTGAGCCTCTCCAGCACTGTAACACATGTGTCAAAATGTATGTAAAAATATATTTCCTGTTTCCCCCTTATTCAAGAAGATTCTATAGACTTTCAAATGGCAGTACATCATAATTGTATGTTTAACAGCAAGAAATCACCCTTTCCACTAGTCAGAAGCAAGCTTAGCAGAGAGGCACAGGTTGACCAGCTTTGCACAAAACATTCAGAAGGCACTTGTTCAGTGATCATCATCATTGATTTTTTTTGTGTTTGTGGATTATTTTGTGCTGTGATATTTGAGTCAAGTGAACTTTATGTGGAATTCAAAATACATCTGATTTTTTTATCTTTTGGTATATTCACCACAACACCACACAGCTTAATTTATGTTTCTTTTTATTTGAAGCACTGTTTTTCTATTTTGTTGGGATTCATCCCACCATATATTTCAAATGCAGAATTAAGAGATGTCACCAACCTGGAACTGGATGATCCGCTCCTGAGACAGACACAAGTACATGCGCTCTGTGTCCTTCATGTAGAAGGCGCACTTGTGCAACTGCGACACTGGGTCGTCGGCGTCCAGCAGCGCCATCTGCTTGTCCACCTTCCTGATGACGAGGCGCGGCAGGGCCATGCCAGTCACAGAGCACACCAGCTTCACAGTGCTCCCGTAATGAATGTAGCCGTCCCGCACTGTGAATTCCTCAGATTCGCATTCGTTGTCATCCACTGCACACAAAAAAAAATCGTCGCCGAACCACACCTTCAGGCCAGGGGTGAAGTTCTCGCCGGTCAACTCCAGCATGGCCACGTCCCCGCCTCCATTCAACTGCAATCCATCAATTCATCAATTTATAAAGCATAAAATAAACAAACGAAATTAATCAAAAGAGAGAGAGAGTATTTTCTCAGGGACTCGCAATCATTTCTAGAATACTGATGGCTTATTTATTCATTGTTCCAATTGAAAATAGTGGCTCTAGGTTGTGTGTCTATTGATATCAATGGGATCCAAATGCAGCTGAACCTGCAGGATAAGTTGAACCTTCCCTTAAGTTGAATACCTCCCTAAGTCAGGCCTTTGGGTTATTATCATCTTGACAGAGGAATAAACAAGCACTAATAAACAAAATGCTGTGATGTGTTTTGAAACAATGGGACAGACTAAATTGGGTAAATGAACCCCTGTCTCCAAATTCAGCATCCTGTCAACTCACTTTAGAAGCAGAAATTAAGGCCCAGAATATCACCCTTTACAATTTAGGCGCACTTTTTCTATAAAAATGCTTGGTTCCATTACTCAAACATCTGTGAATAAAAACCTCCATAAAATTTTTTTTGCTGTTACTTGAAAATTCAACCCAGAGAGGTTTGATTATGAGGAAAATTTAATCATAATATTGAGTTGCTCCTCAATGAGTCATTTTTTGTTTGTTTGTTTTTTCAAATCTCTGCTTGAATTCTCTTAGAAACAATTCTTTGAGAGAACTCTCCTAAATAACTCCAAAAGCTTCCCTTGAAAACTCAATAACTCAAAATTCCTCTGGCTATTACTCTAATCACACAGGAAAGAGAGAAGCAGAAAAACATTTAACTTGTTTTGTTTTGAAAGGAAGGGGAAGAATAATTTGGTTAATGGAGCATCACATCCAAGTTCAGCATTCTATACTTTGTTCACATTATGGAAGTTGGTACTGAAATTGTGATATTCTGTACCAATTTCATCAGGAAAACGTTTTTTCATTGAAGCAATTGAAAATTCCCTGAATTCAGGTCCATTTTTTTGTCTCAATTCGAATGTTGATACTTTTAGAATACTTTCAAAATGCAGGTACTACAGAGGTACTGCATATGCACATCAAGCTCCTGCATAAACCATCAACACTGCAATTAATATGTTGGGCCTTTTTCAATCGATATAAACTCCCAGTTTGGATATCATACATCAAAACAGTCAACAGCAACAAAAATGAATGAGGGAATCTATTCACTTACATGGAGACTGTGAACAATTGGCACAGGTGTGACAGGGTTCCGCACTGGTCCCATGCCCTCGTAGAACTGGTACTCTGCCTTGTCTGTCGAGATGATGGTCCAGGAAGCGCCGTCATTGATCATCTCCTTGTTGGGCTCCTTTGGACAAGGGGTTGCCTGCAGCAATGAACAAGTACAAAAATACTGTATAACCATCGGAATACACTTGAATAAACGCACAGCAGTGAGACCACAACAAATGGACGCCCAACGTCCCAAAAATTCGAATGAGGGGGAACTTGACACTGAAAAGATCTGCCCTGACATATCCAGACAATAATGTCTCAAGAAATGGACATTTCTTAAACATTTACGGATGATCTATTTCTGAATTTTGATAGCTCTTGCTCGGATTGAGCTAATCATATTCACAAAAATTGAAAATTACTTCAGAATTAAATTACTCTAATTCACAATGTTAATAATTCACGATTTAAAAAAAACAGGCTAATGTTGTGATCAGTTTTTCAAAGTTATTTTCTGCTACCTGTGCACAATTAAGAATGCTAAATTCCTGTATCTTAAAGTTGATCAATAAATTGTATTCCCTGCTTGGACTCCATTCCTAAATTGTAATAAATAGGTGATCTGATTAAATATGTTTCCAGCAATCAACTATATGCTGGGAAAATGTGATCTGACATTTGTCAATATGGGAAAAGGTGCATGTCCTGTATCTTGAACCTCTCCAGCACTGCAACACATGTGGCAAAATATATTTAAAAATATATTTCCTGTTTCCCCCTTATTCTAGAAGATTCTATAGACTTTCAAACGGCAGTCCATCATATTTGTATGTACAACAGCAATAAATCACCCTTTCCACTAATCAGAAGCAAGCTTAGCAGAGAGGCACAGGTTGACCAGCTTTGCACAAAACATTCAGAAGGCACTTGTTCAGTGATCATCATCATTGGTTTTTTGGATTATTTTGTGCTGTGATATTTGAGTCAAGTGAACTTTATGTGGAATTCAAAATACATCTGATTTTTTTATCTTTTGGTATATTCACCACAACACCACACAGCTGATTTTATGTTTCATTTTATTTAATTTGAAGCACTGTTTTTCTTTTTTGTTGGGATTCATCCCACCATATATTTCAAATGCAGAATTAAGAGATGTCACCAACCTGGAACTGGATGATCCGCTCCTGAGACAGACACAAGTACATGCGCTCTGTGTCCTTCATGTAGAAGG
>CAJPEX010005963.1:0-14315 GCA_905338405.1 Notodromas monacha | reverse complement strand
ACAATAAAGCCATTGGAGGGAATTTTATGAACAAATTTTATTATGTTCTTTGTGAATGAAAGTACACTTTTTGGCTTCATTTAATGGAATTACTATTCTAATGATATTTGAAAAATAAAAAAATCATCACTTGAAATTCAACTGGTTGTTCAGCATCACATAAGAAGCTGCTGTACACTGGAGCACCCTCTTCTCATTATTGCTCTGCACTTCCTCATCACACCTTCCTTCTTCCAAATAGACAATGATCTTCTTACACATTTCTTCATATTGTTTTGCAGCCATTTATAATGATTAAGTTGATTTAAAAGTTATTATTCGTAGGAAGATTATTACTAAAGAATTTTGAATGAAAAATTTTATTAAAAATTTCTTGCAGGTAAAACCTTCAAGATTTTCAATAACTTTCATCATTTAACATGCTTTCAACCACTGTCAATGTAGCTCTGTACTATTTCATTTGTAAAACCTTCATAATATTGGATTTTCAATCCCGGACGCTCCCGACTGGCGGCAGGACGCTCCCGCCTGGGGGCCGGACACTCCGGACCGGGGGTCGGACGCTTCCAACTAGGTGAGAGTGTCCGGCAGGACGCTCCTGCCTACCCAGACGCTCCCGACTCCTACACCGGTGTGGATGTTTGCTAATATATGTGCTTTATTCAGGGTTATCAATAAGTGGTTATCATTGATTGTTTGTCTGGATATGCAAAGTTGAGAATCATTAAGTAAATGCCCCTTGATGGCAGAGGGGCCTCACCTTAACTTCCCAGCCATAGAAGGGCCCCTTCTGCCTACATGTTCAATTTTTGGGTAGACTTATCCTTAATTATTGATCCACAGGAGAACCAATCAAAAATATCCCCATTGAAGTCTATGAGAAAATGAGGTCCAACATGGGGATGATCTCACATAGGGACAAGGCCATAGCAGCAATTTGGTCAGCATCTCAGGGTGCCACTGTGTTTTGAAGCATAGAGAAAATTATTCTAGTTATGGAGGGTTTTTATTCATCATTTTTGATCAAGAGGAGAACCATTTACCCTTGTGTGGCAAAGTTGTGATATTTGTGCAAAATTTAGTCCCCATGAGCTTTGCTAAATTTTAAAAATCTGATTTTTGAAACATGCAAGGCCTAAGTCAGGAAAAAACATGATATTTTTGTTATAATCCTGCAGGAATGTTTTCCTAAAAAACTTTCATCACTGGGTGGCATTTTTTATGCATTCCCAGCATAAAATGAACTTTGGGGATTTTTTGAGGCAATTGGATTTTCTGCACCCAGATTTTTCCCAACTTAGGCTCTGGCAACTTGTGGGCATTTCAGTGACCTTTGGTGAAACTGAAATGCCTCTTCTCCCTCAAAAAAATCCCAACTTTACCACAGCACAGCCAGGAACCCTCTGCTTTCCAAGGGTTAAAGAACATGTTTCCATTCGAGTCTACAGGAACATTTCAAAAGAGGGACAAGGTCCAAGCACCAAATGTGTCTAAATTTTGAGGCCCTCCACTGCATTTGCACTATTCCTCTCATTTGATTCAGGCTGACACAAATCTTCAATCCAGTGGAAGATTCAGCTCATTCAGCTGACACTCATGCAGTTGTGTGGCTCTGAGTTGTACCTGATGCTCACTTAACCCAGCACCCAGATGATAGAACCAACACAGAACCAGCCGAGAAGTATCTCCTGGCGCGGCGCCTACCTGGAAGCGAGAAATGAATGTGTTTGGAAAGACGCCAGGGCATATTTTTTCTCCTCAATCCAATTCGGCAAAAGTCTCAACTGACAGCAGTCGGTGGTCGCCAACATTTTTCTCTTCTTTTTCAATGATCCATTCAACTTCTTTTCGGCGCCCCCCTTCTTTTCTACTTTGCTCTTTGCTCCCTGAAGAGCATCACCCGCGAACACGGACTTTCCTCTGCTTGGTCGAGGTTTTTGTGGTACCCAGGTGCGAACACGTTTCCCGCGAACCCCAGTGGTCTTCTGACAGACAGTACTGCGCTTGAAAAAGTTTCTCCAGACAATTCAGAGACGTCCGGGTTGCCCTTCTGTGCTGAGACACCGTGTTTAGAAAACATGATTTATCGGATGAAAGACTAGAAGAAAAAGTACTTTGACCGATTTAAAACTCGATTTTAAAAGAAGCAAGATATTCAGTAAACTACTCGATTTGATCAGGCTAATCTCTCACAGCTAATTTTCAAAATCATCACAGAAAAGCACTGAACAGGAATATTTTAAATAAACTTTTCCTTGAAAAATGGAGTGGTCGATTTCCACTTCAAAATGTTATTCAGGTTTATAATTTTCCTGGGATTTTAAAAAATTAGAAAAATTTTAAATTCTTGCATTTTAAAAACGTGATCAGCGAGCTCCTGAGTCGTCTAATAATGTGCAGTGGGCCCTCACATAATATGACGGTACAGTAATTGTATTTTCGGAAATTTGATGCGGCGGAACATAACTTTTTCCGACGCAACAAACGTCAACATTTATGCCTTGAGTTTTGG
This sequence comes from Notodromas monacha, assembly GCA_905338405.1. Lineage (NCBI taxonomy): Eukaryota > Metazoa > Arthropoda > Ostracoda > Podocopida > Cyprididae > Notodromas > Notodromas monacha. The sequence goes on along the minus strand of CAJPEX010005963.1, from coordinate 11,803 downwards.
AAAATCGTTGGTTGAAAGTTCATGACTGAATTTTGGGATCCTCAAGGACACGGGAACTGATTGATGATAAAAGACGAACGAATTCAAATAAGAACCGAAGCGCTGGAAAGAATGAAGTTTGAAATTTCAAATGAAGATCGTAAATGATTTTGAGAAAATTGACGCATGAATTAGGTCATCAGGCTACGAAACTGCTTTCCAACTCTTTAATAAATCGTACAATCTTCGGCAATATAAATGGGATTTTTGAAGCATTTTTCAGAATACACAAGGCGAGAATGTTTGAAATTGATGAATTTACTTCGAAAGAATCGGTTTGAAGCGCAACCAAATATTTTTGAGCATGGGAAACATAGGGTGAATGCACCTTGGCCACAGGTTTAAAAATTAGAATATATAATCTTTGCGATTGAAATCGATTTACTGAGTTTTCTCTCAATATCACTGCAATCATTCAAGAATTAATTAAGTCGCGACGTTCCTGTACTCGTATGAGCACATTAAATTTCAGCGTCGTCTGCATCCGTCCAATTTAAAAACTATACTGTATTAAAAGCCCAGAAATTCCTTACAAAGTCGGTGTCATTCATACATGAAATTATTATTCATAAATGAAAATGTAATCCAGAAACTTACTAAAATAATAACACCATTGAGGAAGATTTGTTCTGGGGAAACTTGTGGCACTGCAGCTGACACTAAATTGAGGGTTGACTGTATTTTCCTGTTTTCTCTCTGTGATCATCAACAAACCAAACAGGAACGAACAAAATTAGCAAAAGCTTCAGATATCATGCATTGTACTGTAATGCATAATAATTTTGTGGAAGGATTTTTTCTGAAGAACTCATAATCAATGATACAGTATACACTATTTAGATCGGTGCACATATTATAGGAAAATGTGTGGCGATTCGGTCCTTTTTTCATTGGTTTCTGAAAAATATATATGTACTCTCTAAAAACGTAGTCTCAGGCTCTGCTGATTTCTTTTGCCGATTGTGTTTTCGCTTGTTTCCCAGATGGAAAGGAATGATAAAGTCGGGTTCGATGTTCGTTCGACACCCAATAAGGGTGTCGGAGTTTTCGCGACGCGTCACTTTGCACCAGGTGACTTGATCATCAACGATTCCTGCCTGATCTCATCCAGAGGCTGTGAAAAAGGCTCCACAGAAGAACGAGGGCAATGGGAAAAAAGACTGAAATTCCATCTCAAATCCAGTGTCGATAATCTGAGCAGTGCTGAAGACAGACAGAATTACCTTTGTCTTCGGGACAGATGCGAATTCAAATACAGCGACGAGGCTGTGGAACTCGGAATTTTGCAGGTGAAATTCCAGAAAATGGGGTTGAATGCAAGCTTGGAACATTTTAGGCAATTTAAATTTCAGATCTGAATTCGTTGGACACTACGAGAATGGCTTCTGTTGAGTTGAAATAATATGATTGTAAATAGTTGCTTTGAGTGTAATATCTGTACTGTACAAATTTTGTCTCTCAAGAGACAAGACTCCGATATAATTTAATTTACAGGGAAATGTTTTTACTTATTTACAGAGCAGAATTATCCTAGAAAGGATGAGATTTTAGGAATGAATCAGTATGTGGCAATTGGCAGGTGCACAGCCTGACAAGAATAAGTGCAAATGTGTTTTTCATGCAACATAAGGTATTCACAAAAATAAAGAGTACAGAATTTTGTTGAATTCAGAATAGACTTTAAAAATTTCCTGCATTATTTGACAAAAATGTTCTTGTCAACAGATCTGAAAACAATGAGTTTGGCATTTTATGTTTCAGGGCCTTTTTTGGTTGTTTGAACCCACTGCTGCTTTTTTTGGGGATCTGCTGTCAGCAACAGTGGAAACTTCCATCGGAATTTGAGTAACTTTGGCTTGGAAATTCTAGGCCAATTTTTAAGATCATGGTTAGTTAAGAAATATCTATCTCAAGAGAGTTTTTTTTCAAAATGGGGCCAAAAAACTGTGGGGCAGCATTTTCCAGTTTTACTCTGCTGGGATCAAAATGCCCTCAGGGCAGTATCATTCAGTTGTACAGTCAACCCTTGCTTAACATTCTTAGTTGGTGCAGCAGGAAAAAATGTTAGCTGAAAAAAACATTAAGCAAGGTAGTCTCTCCCTTTAAGATATAAGGGAGAAACGTTTAATTGGCAAAATTTTCTAAAGGTTAAATTCAGAAAAAAATTAATCAAAGAGTGTATTCCAACAACTGAGCTTTATGCACTGCCATTACATTCAAAAAGTAACCACAGTTCTTCACTCAATTAAAATCAGAGATTCATTTCAAACAAGGAAAGGTGTAAGTGTTTCCCTAAATTCAGTGTATGATGCTGCAATTGTTCATAAAATAATTGTAACACCACACCACCACACAGGAAACACATTTAAAGCTGTGGAAAAAGTCACATTCAAGAAAATGTACAGGAGGGAGGGAGGGAGACATCCACATTGATCACCTGGTGCTGCACAACTGCAGAAGGTTAAGCGGATTTTGGAAGGTTAAGCAAGGGATTTTTCTCACAGGACCAGGAACGTTAAGCAAAAAAATGTTCAGCAAACGGAACATTAACCAAGGGTTGACTGTAAAAGGTTTTCATCAAACCCCACTTTTTGGGTGCTTTTGTCCTCATAAAACTGAGGGGGTTAGAATATTGATTTCCTGTTGATGTCTTTTGACAGCTTTACTGCCCCCACATTCTTCTGTCATTTATCTTTTGGAAAAGCATGAGCTTGAAAAATAATCCCCAGCTTGGGGAAAAAGCCCATAAAATGCATAAAAAATTAGACACTATATAAAGAAGGAAGCATGTATTTTACAATTCATGTGCTACTTACTACCTACTAATGGGGAAGGTCCAAATTTTCTGACTTCTGCTATCTTTTAGAATGATTAAATTATTTCAGAGCATAATTTCAGTTGGATTAGAATCATGATTAAAGCGGGTATGCCCAGTGGCATTGTGTTGACAAACTTGAGCTTCCAGTGGTGATCCCCGTTTGACCCTGCCGCCGAAAAATAGGGCCTTTCATTCCCAGGCACCATTAAGAGGGCTGCAGATTTTTTCTTGTCTCAACCCTGTTTCACTTCTTCTCCCACCAAAACAGGATTTTACGTATACTGGGGACGTGAATTCTACCATCCACTCCCTTCAACAAGGCAAGGGTTTCCTTACCCAAAATCCATGTGAATTGATGCACATTGGTACACAGGAATTACTGTATCATGAAAACTAAATTGTAAGGCATCATAATAACCCCATACTTCAAACCAGAGTGAGGAAGTCTTTTAGACCATACTAGATTNCAGGAAGTGGACCTGGCACAACTATTTATTTTTAGCCAGTTAGATTCTATATAATAATCATCAGGAAAGTACACAGCATGTACTCAAATAAAAAAAGGGATGAATGCTATAAATGAAGGCTAAATTTTTCTAAGGCTCTAAACCTTTGAATCCTAAACCTTCTATGCCCAAAGCTTCAAAAGCATTGGAATGGAAACCAACACACTTCCAAAAATTTTTAATCTGTTTGATGCTTGTGCATTTTGAAACAGTTCAAAGCAAAACCCAGACTAACTTTAAAAAATTTGGTAGGACACAGGATTTTTGTACCTGCAATTTTTTTATTTTTGTTCCTGTTAAATTTTTTTGCACATGCTGTGTACTTTCCTGATGATTATTATAGTTCACCCTTGCCACTGATTGAAAAACTTGTGTCAATTATAACTTCAAAATGTATTCAGTGCCAAATTTATTTATTCACTCCAGATAATCTGGTTTTTCTGTGATTTTTTTGTACAATAGCAGTCCTTTTTTTGCTGTAACCTAATTTAACTTTGTAACTCAATTGTAAACTTCATTGCATGTTGTGCATAGCAAAGTGGGTTTTCCTGATGCAATAATCAATGTTCTTGGGATTTCTGTTTCTGCTGGATTTTTGTACCTGGTGAAGTTTGCTGTAGAAGGATAGCTGATTGAATGCTGAAAATTTGTCATTGAAACCAAAGCAGCTGTGACAGTGATGGAGGGAAATAAGTGCTCTGTCTCCTGAATAACCCATTCAACCCCCTTGATCCCTATCCATGGTTAGAATTGTTACCCAAGAAATAATTCAAATCCATGTAATATCACCTAGAAAATTTTCCACAAACCTTGAGTGAAAATCAGCCTTACAGAGGATGAAAACATTCAACCCCCTTGATCCCTATCCATGGTTAGAATTGTTACCCAAGAAATAATTCAAATCCATGTAATCTCACCTTGAAAATTTTCCACAAACCTTGAGTGAAAATCAGCCTTACAGAGGATGAAAACATTGCTGAATTGTGGCTTATTGCGATGCAATTAGATTCCACCGCTTCCATCTCTGGTCTAAGGCTAAAGAAGAATAATTCAAAAAATATGTTTAAAATGAAATCTGAATTCATTTCTTTAAAAGGAACATACTTCTTCCATGTATTTTTGTGACTTCTTTGCATTTGTAGTCTATATACGAGATTTCTGTAGCAACGGGATTTTTGGACCCCGCGAGATTTTTTGGCCTCACGGGATTTTTGGGCCGCGGGATTTTTTCTCCTATGGGATTTCATCATGGAGCCCAAAATTCTTACTCTCCAACCCAAAAATCTAGTATGGTCTAAAAGACTTCCTCACTCTGGTTTGAAGTATGGGGTTATTATGATGCCTTACAATTTAGTTTTCATGATACAGTAATTCCTGTGTACCAATGTGCATCAATTCACATGGATTTTGGGTATGGAAACCCTTGCCTTGTTGAAGGGAGTGGATGGTAGAATTCACGTCCCCAGTATACGTAAAATCCTGTTTTGGCGGGAGAAGAAGTGAAACAGGACTGAGAGGAGACAAAATCTGCAGCCCTCTTAATGGAGCCTGGGAATAAAAGGCCCTTTTTTGGCGGCGGGGTCAAACGGGGATCACCACTGGGTACTCAATTTTTTCACCTAGAATCATGAGACACCTAAAAGATATTCCAAGAATCATAGTCAAGCAATCAAGTTGTAAGAACAGAAGCATATTTGAATTTATTTTTTGTCACTTTTCAATTACTGATTGAGTTAAGCTCGGAATATGGTACTGTAATACTGTATTTAGAGAGACAATATTTGGGAATCGATCTCTGCATAATTTTCTCTAGTTTTTGGTTGCTGAGAAAAATATATAAATTTTTGAAGATACCTTAGAAAAATGTGATACAGTATTTTCATGAATTCCGTGATAAGAACGGCATGATTTCTTCACTAATTTACAATTCGAGACTCAGAAAAGTGGATCTTCACTTGAAAATTTCGGATTTTAAAAGTCGGATACAGTTCAATCCCAAATTTTGTGATATGCAAAGATATCATTTTTCAACATGAATGAAAAATTTTAGCATCACTTTGAGGCGTTGTTTGCAAAATGCATATGCTACAGGTAAAAAATTGAACGATAGGTAAGTGATGAACAATTTTTGTCTGTTTTACAGAATCATTCTCATATCCTTTACAAATACCTATTTTATTCTGTTTATACAATCCATGCTCGAATTTATTTTTCATTCAGGAATACGGTCTACCTTTGGGCCAGAACTCGGAGCACTTCGGCTTCTTCCCGAATGCTTGCATGGTGAACCATTCCTGCCGACCCTCAGGAAATCACGTGTTCAACCCGGAAACCGGAAACGAGGAAATCCGAGCTGTAACCCAAATACTGCCGGGTGATGAAATCACCGTCTGCTACATAAACAACGCCTGCTTCGCGAAAACAACGTCGGAGAGACGAAATGAAATCGGCGAACGCTTCGGATTCACTTGTCGATGTTGCGCGTGTGAGAGTTCGGATCCGGGTTCGGAGAGGCGTAGAGCAGAAATCGCCGGGTTGTTGCGCGACATCCCACGGATGCGACCGGAAACTGCACTCTTTGCTTTCCAGGTATGCCGTCAGGTGTCAGTGTTCTCAACATCGTACAGGCCTGTCTTCGCTCCCTCTTCGCGTGCGCACTTTGATCACATGCCGAGTTTGAGCAACAATTTATTCCAGGACGACGGAAAACAATCATTCATGCGTCCTTCAATTGTATTTATAATTTTTTGAGCAAAAGGCTCGAGTTGGACTTGATGAAAAATTTTATGGAAGCAGGAGGGCCTATACATAAATGAAGAAAGGTCGGAGATCTCATCATCAATATTTTCAAAAATCCGAGAATAATCGTTATGTATTAAAAACGTGAAAATATTGCAGAATCTGATGCACAATAGCAGGCAAAATTAAATCTACTTCAGAATTGTACGCCGCTATCTTTTTGTTATACAAGAGTAATATGGCAATATTTCTGATTACTGTACACTGTACAGTAATCGGAAACATTGCCATATTAACTGTGAAGTTTACAGTTTTTGAATAATGGTTTCCTTCAGATCTTTCTGTACAGTACAGCATTTCTTCATGATCATATTGAATGAAGATTTTCATACATATTCCAAAATTAAACCTTCAAAAAGAGTTTTTGCATGTAAAACAAGATGGCGACAGGCTGATCATCCACACATGCACGTATACCCAGATACCCACACAATACCAGGGTTGTCCAATTTCAAGGTAATACACATGCTGCCGAATCCTAGGTACAGTTTTTTTTTACGTTTTCCAGAGTAAACTGTGAATTATTAATTATTTTCAATTGATAAAAAAGGTCCCAAGTTGGTGAATGTGTGATGTTGCGAATTTCATGCTTATAGTGCTTTTATTTGTCATGTTATTTCTCAATAATGATTTGAAAGTTTTAAAATTATTTTAATAGGTTAATTAACTCAAGTAAATCTACAGTAGTTTAGTTAATATAGCTTTTAGGTTTTCCATTCGAAAGTTCATATGGTTGCTCACTCAGGGTGTTTCATTCATTTTAAATTCCAAGGAAGAATAAGGAGTTTTTAAAAAATAGACCATTTATTAGAATCAGAGAGAAATCAGGGATTTCCTCCCTGGCAAACAATGAATTGGCTAAAATCGCAAAAGCCATCAGGAAGTCATTAAAACTTCCTCTGCTGATGCAAGCCTTGAAAAAGGCTTTTCTGATCTTTGCCAAATTTATTTTTGGCAATGCTTTCAGCAGAGAACAATTTACGACTTTCCAATGCAGTGGTTTATCAACCATGTTTGGTATTTGAAAAATGGTAATAATTTTCAAATTTTTATCTTTTTTCGCCTCAATACTGTTTTTTCAAGCAAAATCTTTGATATACAGTAGTTTATATTCCCACAGGCTGTGATGCAAGTATTGGACGAAGAAGGATTCGTGGTTGCAAAAGGCCCTCTTGCAGAACAAGCCCTTCAAATAGCTCTGGAAAACTTCAAATACGACGAAGCCTTGACCTGGGCAGAATTTGCCCTGAAACAATTCATCATCGCATTTGGCGAAGCATCGGAACCTGCCATGAAGCTCAAAAACGTCATTAAGGAGCTGGGATGTCATTAATCCATTCATCATCATGCTCCATCATTCACAAATGCAGTATTTTATGAATGTTGAGAATTCGAATATAGATATGTGAAGTATGTGGAATTGGAAGGTGATCAAGAAAGCATAGGAAAATTTTTGTTTTTCACAGCCAGCAAATAAATGTACCGAAAAATGAAAGAAACGACGATCACTCACTTTTTTTAAAAACTCGTTTCCAATTTCCAACACAACTCCTATGAATCATCACTCATACACAGGATATTGACCATCAAAATTTCGACACATGACCAGCAAAAAGAAATATTCGCACATTCAAAATATCCAGAAATACAAATTTTTCGGAAAGTAAAGGCGCTTCAACGCTCAGAAAGCAGATAAATGTCCGTTTAAAACTTCATCGTCAGGATCATTCAGGTGTTCAGGACACAAATTCGAAACTCTTTTCGCCGGTCTTTCTTTTCATTTTCCTTCTGCAGAAATCCCTCGAATGGACACGCAGGAGTGCTTTCAGCACACACAAAAAGATAAAATAAATTGGATGTAATTTCAGGTGATGGACGCCACTGGTAAAGCTTGCTGAGACTCGGACCTGTACGGCTGTACAGAGAGCTTGAAAGCCCTGGGATTCCTGATCATCTTCTCGCCTTGTTTCATCAGCGGTCTGAGTTTCTCTGTGATCCGCTTGCTGGTGATGTATTGGGAGAATGTTGAGGTCCAGCAGTATGCAATCATGGCTATATACAGTAGAAAGAATCGAGATTGATCACGATTACGAACTTCAATCAATTTGAATTCAATCTAATGCAATTCTAGCAATCTGAATACATTACATTAAAATTATGGTTCAACGAACTCCCAATAAAAGAAGGAACCTGAGGAAAAATTCGCTACAACAATAAGATACATGATTCTTTGGACTAAAACTAAATGTCTGAGGCATGCAATAACCGATTCAGAGTATTTCCGCGACAGACTTTAGTGGAATTGTATGCATTAAGAAATTTCTTATCATGAAATAATGAAGAACATTGAAAATGTAAAATATTATTCTTTTAGACCTCCAGCCGTTTCTTGCAGTTTCCGAAATTAGACTGATCTTACAAGATTATAAGCTGAAGCAAGCAAAAAATACATGTGTAACAAGATAATTTGTTTATTGAGATGAGAACTGATGAATGTTCCCTGAAATATAGAGCAGTATTTGTTAAAATATATTCTTTTCTTTCAGAAAATTAGCCATTTTAAAATTCGAAAATAAAGCTGGATAAATGTTGATTGTAGCTTCATAGTATCTGCAATGCAACATTTTCTGTGAAAAAGATTAGCATTCGTATTTTTGGAAGGTTTTTCAATTATGCAGAAGTTATTGCTTTATCCAATATTGCGTCAAATATTAAAAATGTCTTCAACCCTTTCACACAAAAACAACACGGCAAAAATTCGATATACTGAGATCATGGAAGAAAATTAGTCCAATCTACTTGAATTTTCAAAGGATATTGTCCCTATAAAGAAACTGCGTTACCAATAAAAATATCTTCGCAAAACAAAAAGTTGATTTTCATGAGATTCTTGGTTGTAACAGAATATAATTTCAACGCTCCCAGGAAAAAAAGTCCCGGTAAAATTGTGTTTTTTGATGCAAAATTTTCGAATTGAAGGTTCCAAAATGAATCGTCATAGAAAACTTTATGAATGTCAAAATCCATGTAAAATAATGTACAAGCACAAAAAGCTCCTAAAGGCAGCAACGAAATTAAACATTCTACTAGCAGTGATTGATGAAGTTTTCTAGCTCCTTTCAAAATTTGAAATAATTTCAGGGCTTTTTTGCCATACTTTCATGAAGAACGCTTCAAAAAATATACCAGTGGAAGAAATGCGAGAAATGGTAGAAATATTCTTCTTAAAAACAAATAAAAATTGAACGATGTTAATTCATTTTAGTTTTCCACTGATTTAGCTGCGTCATTTGTGAAAAAAAGGTTCTGTGGTGTTTACGAATTAACTAATTCAGGAAAAAAAGGGATTACAGTAAACCTACCGTGATCCACATTACATTGGGGTTCTTACTGGTATTATACAGTATTATAGAGCACATTTAAATTTCGAACTGTCGGAATGAGTTGCATGAATTAAATTGTAATCCACTTTCGGTATTATCTTACCAAGAATGACCCAGTAGAGCCCACAAAGGCTGCCCCAAAACGAGGCCTCGTCCTCAGTATTGGCAGAACTAACAACCCAGTAAATGTTGTAGAACCCGAACCCGGCTCCAACCACCAACAGGAACATGTTTTTCGCGAGCCACGGGATCAATAACTTGTTCCTGTCCTGCAAAACCCGCAATAATTGCTTGTCAAGCAAATGGTTTCTCAGAAAACATAAGGCAGAAGCTCACGTAATATGCACCATATGCCAGCAACACGGAAACGATCAGGTTTATGAACGAGGACGTGATTGTGGAAATCAGACCGGCGTTCCACACTGAAAAAAAAGAGTCAAGGGAAATTGCAAGAGATAATTATTAGACATAATGTAAAAAAAGCTGTCTTCAATATTAAAAGATCGTTTATAAAGTCCCCGTTTGTTCAACTGCGCCCGTTAAACTCTGTCCCGGTTAAGCTCCCTCCCGCCTAAACTCTGTACCGGTTAATTAAATGGAAAATACAAGACCTCCACATTCATTTTTACCTTCATTTTAATTCAATTTTGATTATTCTTTCATTCTTTGTCAAGACCTTTCTCATTTAATGCGGTGATGTGGTAAGGGGGAAGAGGGACTGGTCCAGAAGAAAATCTCCTGATGATTTGCATGCAATTTTTATCCCTAAGATCTATTGAGAATTTTTTTTTATTGAAAGATTGAAGCACTGCTTGAATAAAGAAAATTATAATCAGCCAGGCTACAGCCAGGTTGCTTGACACCCTAGTGTATGGTTTTTTTATTCAACAAAAGAACAAGGATTTCAAACCAAATCAAATTCAGCATGAGTTTTGACATCTTTTGCATGAGACTGATGCCAAACAGCAACAGATGATTTAACAGAGGAAAATTCCGTATTTAAAAACCTTCTTGTGGCAAAGTTTTGTCCCTGTGGACTGATTTATCCCAGGAAATCCCCAAAGATATATATAGGGAACCCGTCGTGGGAACTCAAGGTCAAACTCAGTCTCATGAAATTCCTCACCCATTAGACTTTTCTTGACAGTCTATTGATTTGTCCTTCTTTGAGTTAATATATTTCCATTTTGTCAATGTCTCAGTTACTTTTTCCGATTCCTAACAAGATCAATGAAAGGATATAACCAATCAAGTCTGAAGTGGGGATTAAAATTAGCCTAACTTTTGACAAAACCATGCCATTTTTGCTTATTTTTCCTCCTTCAATATAAGACATGACAGAGAAATACTGTACAGTGAGGTCATTTTGCAAATGCTTCTGTCTCCAAATAGCCTCTCTCTTGAAATGCGTCTGTCTCAAATTGTCTCTGTCTCAAAAAGTTTCAGTTTCAAGTAGTGCCTGCCTCAAAGTTGGCCTGGTTTTGAGTTGGCTCCATCTCGAATCATATGTCTGTTATTGTCTTGAATCATTCAAGGGCTTGATACTGACCTCCTGTTGATATGGAGTAAAAGTCTCGGGCTTGTTTGGCAATGAGCAGCGTTTTCTGCTCATTTTTGGTGTGCACCAGATGGATCCAATACGACGCAGCGCTGATCACGACTACGCAAAACGTCTGCATTTGAAAATAAGAAAATGATGAATTTTAAAAATTAAATCCTCTTGTATAAGGTGCGATTTTCGAAACGTTTTCAAACATTTCGGGATTTGATTCAAGACAAAATCTTCGGCATGTGCGATATTGAAAAAAAGGATATCGTATACACGAGATAACCTCTGTAATGAAAAATATTCGCTATACCATTAAAAAAATCAACAATAAATATGGAAATGTTCGATAACGAGAACATGCGTAGTAGCTAATCATGTTGGCATGTTTTTCAATTACTGTATGTGGTAGACAGTGATAAAAGTATTTAATATTCCATATGATGACTTACAAAGCTCCATTAATACAATTTTATTATATATATGCTTCGAAAGTATCCAGGTTTGAAACAATACTTTCCTTGTTCGAAGTGGTATTTGATGGTTTCAATTGTCAGTGAATATCTTCAAAATTTTTATAAACGGGTAATTTGAAAGGTCGGCAAAGATAAATTATGTTTGCAGTAGCATGAAGCCTTTTTGTCACATTCTCACGTGTCTTTCGTTGAAAAAAAAAGAACAAACATGGCCTTCTATTGGACCACTCCAAATC
>CAJPEX010005961.1:0-14323 GCA_905338405.1 Notodromas monacha | reverse complement strand
AAATCTCCGATCCCCTTTTTCCTTTAATTATTAGAAAGAGTCCACAACAACCGATCATCGTTGTTTATTCATTCGTAAAATAGTTTTTGGATAACAAATGCATTTTTTGAGGGGACTTCAGATGGGGACTTGAAAAAATTGTCTCAAGAAGCTATTTGACATAGGGAGGTTTGAGTTAACGAGGTTTGACAGCCATACAGATATGTAAGGAAATACCACTACAGTATTTACAGCTTCTTTTTATGACACAATAGAGAAAATTCCTAGATGAAAATTACAATGCACTTTTCTCATTTCAGACTTTCCCTCTCTTAAATATCCAAAAAGTAGAAAAAAGGATTGAGCTGAACCAAGCAAAAATTATGTGTGTAAAAATAAAATATATTCATTAACAAGTGTTTAATCCCTGAAATAGAACAACTTTTTTTAAAGAAGAGCTGTTTCTAAATTTTAACATGAAACCGAATACGTTTTGGTATGAGCTTTTACCTTCCTGCAATGCTCAACTTCTTGCACAAAAAGATCAGCGTTTCTATTTTTGAAGATTTTTTGATCATGCACAAGTTGGGTTCTTCTGTAATATGCTGATATTTGTAAAATGTCCTTGTCTATAATGCAACGATATCCAAGGAAAATATTTGCTGTACTGGGACTAAAGAGGAAATTCAGTTTGTTTTGATTAATTTTCAAAACATAATCCGTTTGAAAAAATGCCAGAATTAAGAAGCAATGTTTTTTCAACAAAATATGATTATCCTGGCCAACCCTCTTGACAATGATCTTGTAGAAAAAATTTCCTGTGCATGAAATATTGTTTGTGTTCTAAAGGGGTTATCTCCCATTCTTATATGCGGGTTCTCTACAATGAAGTCATCTCTTCAACTATCAATTTCTTGTTTCTGGAGTTCAATTGCATAGAGTTAGCAAGATTTGTTGCAACAGAATAATACTGTAGAAATTGAAAAAAAAAAAACTATAAATAACTAGCGCTCAAAATGGCACAAAGCCACGAAGAAATGAAATCAACTTGGCATGATGATGAGGTAAGTGACATATGGACTGCCCCTGTCTTGTCGCCAATTATATTTACATACAATATATTTTTGCATATATATTTATATTGTATTTTTTTTCTTTCTTCGAAATATATGCTCACTGATGAGTACACCGGCTGGACAGGCAACTGGAGAGTACTTGCACATGGTGTGGTGCCAGCCGAATGGGTCTGCGTACTGGCACGCGTCCGCGGCCGCAGCCAGGGCCACAGCCGCGACAGCAGCGGCCACCATTCCCGCCTGCATTGCCACACTCGGTTCGATCCGTCACTGTCGCACTTATTCTGTCCAAGCTGTCAGTTTGCCTATATGGTGCCGAAGCCAAGCCAAATAAACACAAAACAGAAAAAAAAATAAAGAAGAAAATTGAGCACAACTCCAAGTACAGTAGATGCAATACCAGGCTCATCTTTTTTTTTTCAAAGAATTGTCTGCACAGGGATTGAATTTCAGTGCTTATGAACTTGGGCTGCTATCACCAGTTGAATATGATACAACCTTAGGACAGCAGCAGGTTCCTATCCAACATGTGGCCTTGATTAGATATTTGTAATACCCATACGGCCATACCCCGTGTTGTGAGTTGTGTGTGACCCATGGCTACTGGAACTCATCCTGGACACACAAAAAAAGGCCAAGTCCAGAAACATCTAAGAACTGAAGCAAATTACAGCAGAACCTTGTTAAAACAAATCTTGTTGTCACAAATTATTGCTTCCGACAAGTTTTTTGTACCTGATGCCCAGTTGCCACAATGTGAATATAATTTTCTTGGAACACATTTTCATGATGTAGCTTCTACAATGTCCCAAATGCTTTATTGTAATTAGGTTTCACTGTATTTAAAGTCTGGAATTTTGATCTCATGACACCCAATTAGAAAATTTCATTTTTCATCCAACGATTTCTGCTGGAAAAGATGAGAGATGAACATTTTGCTAACTCAGTGTGTTGTACATTTGTCAAGTTTTTTTTATGGTCTATAGAAGTGTTCATCCACCAATTTTGTCTGCAGACTGGCACTGGTCTGCAGAAGTTTTTTTTGCTGGTCTGCAGGAAATTTTCTTCAGCATAATAATTTTGATCCAGAGTAACAATGACATTTGTTATCTTTATTTTAAATTTTGGAAATACAGTGGCATCTTTCCTGCAAATAACACTCCAGATGAATTTCCACCTGCTGAAGTAAATTATTTTACTTTTTCAACCTTGGAAACAATTCTTCAAGCCCACCTGTATAATTTTGGGATGATGTTCCACTACAGCTGCTTCATTGGTTCTTAACCCATAGTTCTTAGACATGTTGGAACCTTTTAAATACTTGTTATAAAGTCTTAACTCTCTTGAGTCCACTAAAGGTTTATGAAACATTGCTAGTCTGTGGAATTGTTTTTGGAGGTTTGCCAGTCCGCAGAAATAATATTGATGGCAATTTTCTGGTCTATGGGCCCAAAATGGTTGGGGAAAACAGGACTACAGCACAAAAAAAAACAAAACATATCCCACCTCAGCTGCAGAATTTTCAAACTTCTCCAATAACAATAATTTAGCAAAGAAACCTTCATCTGGTACAGAAGGGATACCTTATTCTAGTGATATTTACAATCTTGCCCATCCACTTATTCTTATTTGTCACATGATCCACCACTTCCACAAAAGCCTTCCCTCTCCCATGGAAACTGATGACATTAAACAGTTGGAAAGCTCTGAGCCAGATGTCACTCTATATCAGGAAAACTTAAAACAAAAAAAAAGGAACAGAGAAGGTATGGTGAGAAGAAAATTCAAACAGCAGGACTGCTGCTTTCAGCACTTGAGGCGGCCGCAAAAGAAAGCGAGTTCAAACTTGATGGATGCCGGCGCGTCCTTGAGGCGGCTCTGGGCCGCCGCCGTTGATTGATGCTAATTGCCGCCCATCATCGGGGACCCAGGGACCAACTGGTTTTTTTTCTTCCTTTCTTATAATCATTATCATACGTATATACTGTATATTTATCTCTTTTTTTTCTGGGCTAGTGAGGGTGCTGCTCGGTTAACGACACCACCAACCATCCACTGACTTCCTCCTGTTTGGAGGCCGCACTTTTTCGATGGGATCTTTTCGTTATTCTCTTTCTTCCTTTAATAACCAGCACCTGCTGCTGCTGCGATTGGAAAAGTGGCTCGGGGCTGCTTCAAGATTATTTTATTTTATTTTTGTACATATATTTTTTTTACACTTTTTTTTCAAGAAGTTCAATCAGACTCCTTATCAGTTTCTCGGCTCGTCTTCCACTTCCGCTCTGGAGCTTAAAATACTTTTACATTTGCGCCACTCTTTTCTTTCCTTTCATTTTCATATGCGTTCTCCTTTTCCAGATCACCGTTTCTATTTATTCCTGTATCACATGCCTGAATCTAATTTTTGGCACCATTCAAGAAAGTAAAAAAAATAAAATAAAATTTGGGAGGACATTCAAGGCACAAACTGCAAAAATGGAAACAAAAATTCCTTCTGGCCGCAAAATACATTCAACATAATGTATTCATGCAAATAGCATGCACACTTTTTTTCTACAAAATTGAGTCAGAAAAGTGCAGTTTGAGTTGGATGTGGGTATCTATTATTTTTATGAAGAGAAAATCATGAAACCATTATTGGTGCTAGACATAAGGGAGTCATTTCAGGGTTAAAAAAAATGAGCAGAAAATTCATTTTACTGGTACAGTACTTGTGTTAATATACTTATATTTTTGATTGCAGTCCACCCCAACTCAACAAACATCTTGCACAATGGATTTTTGCACAACATACTGCCTCATGGGGGCAGTTTTCTCTCCCATGCAATGAATTGAATCTGCATGACAGACTTTTTTTGGTTTGAAACTGATGGTGAAAAATAAATTGATTTTTTAAATAAAGGAAATTGGCATAACAGACATTTCATGCAACAGACTAGTCTGTCTAAATGCTGTTGTCTAAATGCTTATTTCAAGGAAAAAATGTATATAAAATTTGGATGTTAGCAGAAGCTTCCATTCCATCCCACTAATAAGGAATATTTGAGCATTTTTGCACATCAGGCTCATTTCAGTTTGACCAAATGTCACCAGAATGCATCTGTGCTGAGAAGGCCTAAGCCAAGAAAAATTCTTGGAGGAAAAAATCCTTATGTGTTCAGGTATCTAACCTATCTTCAATGCTGATTATATGCCAGGAATGGAGGAAAAAGTGTCAACCAGAAAATAATCATTTTCATTGTCAGAAAAAAATTTCTGTCAGAGGAGAAAAAATACACAGTCAAGCCCCACTCAATGGACCTCCCCTACAAAACCATTTTAAAATCCACATTACACACTTTTATTGGTTTCAAATTAATGCTAAAAAGTAAAAATATGGATTTTTTATAATTGAATTTGCATACCATACTTTTCGCACAAGAAACAAATCTGTTGCACAAATTGGTTCTGCTGTTTAGGGATTGACTGTATTGGACTTTTTCCAAACTCAAGCATTATTGGCTCTCAGTTTTTTCTTTCATGCTCTTGAGTACACCATTTTGCAAAACATATGCTCAATTATCTGCAGATTGGTTAAATCAGAAAATACTAGGGTGTGGTTTCTGGACAAATTCTCTGCCAAAAATTACAGTGCACATCCCACTCAAGGGCTTGTGGTACCTGGGTGAATACAATCTATCTTTCTTTTTGCAGATACTGTATTTCACTCAGTCACACTTGTCATTCAAAAAATCGAAAAAGGGTATTTTTTACATTTTTCAAATCCGTTATAGATTAAATTGGAGACATTATATCTGGAGTAGCACTTTTTGTGGGAGAAACTGCGTCCATTACACAACAGTCAAATTAGTATTTATGTTTCACCTCTCACAACTGATTTTCCTTTAATGACCCGAGGGAGAAAATTGCCTGAGGGAAAACAGTGACTTAATGTTTTTCTTTTTTGAAAAAGGTTCCCTAGACACGTATTTACGCTGACCTCGACGCATTTTTGTTGGGAACCATAGTGAAGAAAAGGGGGAGGAGAGAATAAATGAATGGTCTGTTATTGTTCCCCAGGGGGAATTTATGAAAACTGATGCTCATGTCATGGCCAAACTTGAGTATAGTGTGTTTATAACAGCAATGGACAACGGAAATAAAAGTGAGAAGATATCCTGCGTCTGAGTTGATTTATTATCCACCAGGGAAACCTCATTTGGTTTTTTTTAAGTGCGGTGAAAAGACGCATAATTTCCATGTTGTTTTGTTTACTAAAATCCAGAGTCGAATCGCCATAGTAAATTTTATTTCGTTTTTATTCTGAGGTTGCTTGAAATGCGAGACTAACTTTTTCGTGAAATTTTAGCAAGGATTTCGAGGCTTGGAAGGACAATGAAAAGTGAATGCAATTCGATTTTACGTTTGACGAGGAAGAGGATAATTACCTAAATTACCCTTGATTCAACAAATGCCGTGAAAAAATCTGGTGAAGCCCGCATTGCATATAATATATTTAAATATATTTGGCCTCACTTCAGTTTCACATCAACACAGTCCTAATGTGACAAAATCATCAAACTAAATCGTTTTCTCCCTTCCAGAACATCGCATTTTTTCACATTATTCAAACTGCTGGTACTCGAAAAGCCATCGTGTAGTCTTCAATTTCATTAAATTTCATGAGAATACTGTTCAATTTCAGTCTTTGTGCATAGCATAGGATGAAAATTGTGTTAGTAACTCAGTAAAATCCTAAGAAACATTTCAATGTTAAAACCAATACTATACTGTACTTTGGCAGAAAAAGGTAATATTCCTGTTATTTTGTTTTGTCATTTATAGTGTTTCAAAAAGAAACCATTTCCCTTCATATCAACCCTTGTGCAGCAAAGTCAAGATATTTTTTCAAAATGTTTTCCCCATGAAGGCTGAAAATTTTAAAAATATGATTTTTGAACCAAGACCCAAGTCAAGAAAAATCCAATATTTGTTTAAATATCCAACAGAAAATTTAACTTTAAAAAAATTTCTCCATGGGTGGTGTTATTTTTCATGCATTCCCAGCATAGGATCAAAATTGGAGATTTCTTGAGACAATGGGATTTTCTGCACACAGATTTTTTGTGACTTAGCCCTTTGAAATTTGAGGCATTTCAGTGACCTTTAGTCTAACTGAAATGCCCCCCCCCAATTCCAAAAGCTAGGACCCCTATACTGCAGAAGGGTTTTTAAAAATTCCTACTGATAAACATTGCTCATATTTTATTCCAGGTAAACTTCAGGTAATGCAACTTTCATTCACTGGGAAAAAGTAAAGCACTTTCCATGACTTTCCAGGATAAAAGCCTACCGCTAAGAAACCAGAAGAAATAAACAATAACTTGAGCATTGGTTTCTTGAAAAACTGTCAGGAAGGGAAAATAAAAAGTAGTGCTTTAGAAAGTTTGGAAAATCGTTCAGAAAAACAAATTTCCTTCCCTGCATTAAAAAAATTGCTGATAGCGGCCTGCTGGAGTTTTCAAATTTGTCAGTTTCAGTATATAATGACAAATTCTCAATGACGAAATTTGACATGTATACATATAGGTATATAATCTGGGCTTTCTGTCTGGACGATGGGAAGTATGAAATGGGAATTTTTTTCTCTTTTTCACTGCACAACTATAGGAAATTCTGCAAACCAACAACGATGATACGGACAAGAACCACACATTCAAGATACTTGTCTCAAAATGTATGTCTCAAGATTTTTGTTTTTTTGCACGGAAAATGTCCCTGATTTTTTCATCCATTCAAATCAATTACAGATCATGTAAAAACAGCTGAAAATTGCACGAGGTCTAGTCCACTTTCCCACTCAAGTTTGATTGATCAATGGACTGTCGAAACACTGAAATATCGTCCGCATAAAATTAATCTTCAACACACATGCGATCAATTTTCGCCACAGTTAATTGATCCACGATACCCACTTTTCCAGGCTTATTTTTTCCCTCTCTTCACACACAGTACACTACATAGAAAATTCATAATAAATCACTGTCCATCCACTCATGTCTCGATTTGCATCAGTAACCCGACAAAAATGTGACTTGTCTACTATATGCACGCAAATGCTTCTTTTATTAGAAATGCAAAAATAAAACCAGAAGCGGCCGCGAAAAGTGAAATAAAATTGCAATCAATTCTGCGCCGTCCGCAAACATCTGATGCTGTCGGCATCCGCTCCAGTAAAAACAGTACTCCTGCGAGAAAAGTACCAGTACTGACACAACAAACCACTTTCACAAATGGGATGGAATGACCGCGTGGGAGTAGAAATAAAAAACACAAGCTGGAATTAATCACGGCGTTGATCGAGTGTTTGTGAGAGAGAGAGCAATCGCCGTAATTTTTCGTCACGCATTTCCGCGATATTCGGGGGAATAAACCAGGAATAAAAAGGCAATGAAGAAGAAGAAATGGAGGAATATAAACGGTTGGGTGTGGGATGTGTTGTGATGGGAATCACGTGGACCTCACGGTGCGAAACCCGCGGGAAAACAAGACCCGAACCCGGTCTGGTCCGCGGGGGTCACTTGCGGATCCGCTGATGAGTGGCCTTGCCGGTGTCTAAGGCACAATAACCCACTTCATGTGTGACTTGATATGATGACCGGAAATTCTCAAAAAAAAACATAATTCGAGAAACTTATCTTGAGTTTTAAGAAACAATTTATGACGAACATCACAATATCAACGCAATTTTGTAGAGGATGCGCATGCTGATTTTTGAAAAAAAAAACTTTGTTTAAAATTTCTCAGTAATTAAACAATGTTTTATAGTAAACAAGTTTGGAAATGAAATTAGGCTAATGTTTCTGAAGCAGGATAAGTTGATTTGCAAAAACGCAACAGGATATCATGGACTTTTATCAATTGATTTCTAAAATTCAGCAAATTTATTGTAAAATAAGTCAGATATTCCAGATGATTTAAAATACATGTTTGAAAATCACAAAAAATAATCAACAGTTTTGCAGAAAATTCATAACCACATATGCTGATATAGGACAGAATTTAAAATTTTTCAAACCATGATGATCAGCTGGGAGATTGTGAAGACATGCTTAATTAAATTAGTAACTTCAAATCTTTAGTTTTATTTAGAAGTGCATGTCAATAATTATGGGCCAAAATGATTGTTTATATAATTTTCTGTATACTGATTTGTGAATATGAAACAGAATTTCCCAACTGTTTCTAGTCTCACAGATCTGAAACTTCCACAGGATCAGGTTATGAACACTGGATTTACAATTACAGTTTGTTAACCTTTTTAAAATATTTTGAAAGATCAATACCTGATCAGTTTTATTTGTGAGAGGCTTTTTTGGAAATTACTGCACAGGTGGTACCTTGCAATTGGATTTTTTGTAATGTGACTGTGCTGCAATTCATGGTCAAATCAGCTGGGAGGTTGACTTGCAATTTGACCCTTGCCCCACAAATCAACCTGCTGTGGCCCCTCTTTTGCACTTTTTACTGAAACTGTATTTTTGAATTACAAAAAGTGTCTTGAAATTTCAACACTTTGCAATTCAACCCGGCTTTGGCAATGGATTAGGGTCAAATTGCAAGGTACCACCTTTATACTGCTTCATTTAACCAGAAGTCTCTTAAATACTATAGTGTTTAATATTCCTCTATATTCTCCAGCTGGATCCTTTTCTTGCTCTACATGAAATCATGTCTCAATGAAAACTGATTCAAAGCTATTCGAAGCATGCTGCCAGAAACCCTTCCGCCGCCACCAGCACCAGAACCACATAACCACTTCCCAAAACCTGGTTCCTGACCTGGTCCCGCTTCTCAGAAGCTGGTGTCCCTCGATCATTACACAGCCGGTCAGTTATTCACTCCCCCAAATACGGGTGTCTTCAGCTTGTTCTTCCGAGTGACCCTCAGAACCCGAGACCTGCTGGGCATCGCTTCCGACTTGGGCTTCCACACCGGAAGCCGGGTTGCTGGAATGGAATGGAACAGAACCCGTGTTTTCTCCCCCTTTTTTTTCATCTTTTTCGCCCACTGTTACTGCTGCGGGGTTCTTGGGTTCCTGATCCCTAGCCGACATGCAACTCCAGGAGCCCACATGTGTCTATAATATCAGAAGGATGCATGAATTAGAATCCATGAAGAAAGAAAACGTATCTGTGGGCTTGTTCATTCAAGCAAAAAGTACTTACTGATCATGAAATACACCACAGCAGGGCTTTGCAGGCATCAGTGATACACATACCACCTGTCAGGTAACCTGATGAGTGGAATTTTCCTTGGTTATGTTGTACTGGATCCCTCAAATTCAAAAAAATATTCTGCAAAAATGGACTGGAAAACAGTTGTGATTGAGGATCAAAAAAGAGATAAAAACACAGGCGAACAGCCTTTTGAGGCCAAGAACACATATTCAAGGGGTTACCATGAATATATGTTCCTAGTTTGTGAATGATGTTTATTAAATACAGTGGGCCCCCGACTTACTACGGGCCCATGTTACATCGGTTTCACCCTGTGGCACTTTCTTTTTATTTAAAAACCCCCGACTTACGTCGGGTTTCATGATACGACTCATTTTGTTGCTCGCAAAAATGACGCATGAGAGGAACTTAGCACCAAGAATGTACTTAAGTTTTAACTGCAACCATCACTGTGAGGAAAAGAGGTTCTCCAGCCTGTCTTACATGCATTTGAAGGCAAAGTGCTGCCAAAAATTCAGAATCTGTAATGAGATTTGCATTTGCCTAGTGGTCATATTGCAGGTCTTGCAATCATGTTCAAGCAAAAATATTTTGCATTTGAAAATGTTTTGTCTCTGATCCTGGATGTGAAGATTTTTTTAGAACGTAAATTGCTAGGCTAATATCTGCTCAAAGCAGGAATAAATTCATCCAGAAAAAAACAGAGGCTTGCTTGAAGTGTTGTTGTCTACTGGGTTAGGGAGATTGCCACTAGAAAAATGTACACAAAAAAGTTTGAATCATGGTGATGAGTAAAGCCATTGAACAACGGGAGGTTCTGAAGCCCATGCTGAATCTCTCTACCCAATTGATGGATTGATTGTTGATAAATTTGTTTGCTTTGGTGTTTGTATCCCAGAATCATTAAGGTTTCTCCTTTTAATTCAGTTGTCCAAGCTCAGCCACAAACAAATTTCAAAATTATAAGCATTGCGTCCTACCCCCTATCACTTTTGTTTTATACAGTCTTTCAAACATGCCTTGTGTCTATTCATGCAATTTTGGACAAAAAGTTGAAATACAAAGGTAATTTTAGTTCAATATTTTTTTCTGGAACAAATTAATTTTTTTATAATGTAACCTTAAGGGACATAGGGTTTCAACTTACAACAGCCCCATGTTACGACATCCATCCTGGAACGGATTGATGACATAAGATGGGGGCCCACTGTATTTTCAACTGAGTCAAATAAATTAAAGAATGCAAAAGAGCAAACAAAATAAATTCACTCAACAGATTTGAATCACCACATCAGATCACATCATGGAAAATCACAGGTTTGTGCACAGGAAAAAGAAAGGAGGAGATAGTCAATCAATTGTTCAGGACAGACTGCTTATAAAATTGGAATGAGAATCAGCTTTAATTGTTTTCTTGGAATTCTCTGGTCAGATGATCTCACCAGAAAATTCCAGAATATTCTGATAGATTTCCTGGCCTCTGATATTGGCCAAAATAAAGAAAATTGAAAAAAATTGTCATCCAAATGGTCAGCTCATGTGCAAGGCAATCTTCATTAGTTTCATCTTCTTGGTTCTCCCCAATAACAGCTTTGAAATTGGGAATATGGCTGATCAGAATATTGAATCTGCAATATTCTCATCCCATGGGGCAGGTGAGAAGGTGGCTGTTGATGAAAATGGCAGAATGACCTTGGAGGTCCTTGAGGGAACCTTGGAGTTGATGCCATATGCCAATAATATCTAATAATTCTGGAAGAGAAGCTGGCCAACACAAAAAAATATATCTGCAAGGTGGGTGCTTCATCCACTTGGCAAAGAGCCAAAAGATACCATGCTGAGGGTGAATTTTACAAATATGTTCTGAAAATCAGGTTAATTGTTTTTGGAAAGGAATGTTTTTTTTCTGAGCAATAACTGTTTCCCAGCTCAATTTCATCATGCTATTTCATATTCAAATCTAAGAATAATTTTAGATCCATTGGATGTTCACAAAAACAATGCTTCTGCAGCTGGTATGATACATTTTTCTTATAAGTTTTTATCCATATGCCAAAATAATTTTTTATCCATATTTACTCAATGCATTAAGTAATCAGCAAAGCTTAAGTCAGGAAAAAGTCTGAAAAAGTGGTAAATTATAAGAATAACATGGTATTTTTATGACATTCTTTCCAGATCTGTTTGCCATTGAAGGATTTCAGGAGGAAAAGGCTTCAATTCACCAGGATTTGTTTTCCTTTCTGCTGCTGGGCTACTCAGCCCAACATGCATTTCAGCGACTTGTTCAAAATAAAATGCGTCTTTGTGAAAAACTAACCTAGCTCCAAGGTGGGATGGAAATGAACCAACTACCATGCAAGGTTTGATAACATCATGACCTTATAGAAAGTTTGACTCAGTGGTAAATATATGAGTTATTGCCAAAAAATCTTTTGTTATGAAAAACTCCAGAACTGATTTCAAGAAATAAATTTACTACAGGTAGAGTCTCTCTATACAACAATCTTGATTAAAAAAACTTTCTTTGCATGATTTTTTTGTTTATTCCCCTAGATAGGATTCTCTCTTCATGCTACAGAGGTTCTCCACAAAAATTCCTTGATAAAAAGAATGGGTTCCTTTCAATCTTGTTGCAGAGAGATTCCACCTGTGCAATTAAAGAAATCTGGTATGCTTTAAAAAAAACAAAATACTAAGAGAATGCCATGCTCTTAATGTTTTTTCTTGAATTTTCAAATTCTTTGCGGCACTAAATTACTGTAAGCTAGTGTATATGGTACAGTTTTTCTACATTTTGTACCTTCATTTTCAGCTTGGCATGAATTTGTCCCATGTTAAGAATTCCCTCAAGGGAAATACAACAGGGGGATTCTCTCTACAACAATCTTGTCTACAATATCTTCTCCATATGAAAATTTTAATTTTTGTCCCAAAAGGGCTTCTCACCAATAATGTCATACAGGGTTCTCTAAAATTAAAAATCTTGAAAAAAAATTGTTCTCTAGCACTTATTGTGAAGAGAGTTCACCTAATGTATACTCTACTTGTTTGAATCATCACACATTTTTCTTGCATGAAATGAGCATGGCAGCTCAGACCCATTTAAATGTATTCCCTTGTCTGACACCTTATTTCCGCAGCATCGTCATCATCATCATCATATATCCTGTGGAAGTTGGCTTGCATGCAGGGGATTCAAGTGGGAACAAGCTTTTGAAAGTATGGCCATCTTCGGACTGCTTCATGGGCCAGGACCACCCGTCGGCAATAACCCCAGTCTGCCCCAAGGGCGCATGCGTTTCTTGATTACGTTGTGAAGTGTTACCGCATTCTTTCCGCTCCTGCTCGGGGCATTGTTGGGCAAGATGCGACTGTATAGATGTAGAGCAGCAAGCATCAACAGCCTTGGTCCTGTTTTGATCCCACCAAAACAATGAAGCCCAGGAAGGAAGGAGAATAAGGGCTATGTATTGAAACGCCCTCAACTGGTTTTGCTGATGACTGTGGAGGCCAGACTATTTCCTGCATGATGGCCAAAACACTATAAGTAAGGAAACTGTGCTACAGCCCCAAAAAAGCACCAAACTGAAGCTTGTTCAATTTTCATGTAAATGATATGTAACCTCATGGCCTCAAGTGCCAAGGCATTGTCAGAAAATTTATTTGAAAGAAACCCTTCACAAAAAAGGAGTTGAAAGGCAACTCCTTTTACCAAGCTGCTGCTTTCCACAACTGCTTTCAGGGGTAACTTGGGCGCAAGACAAGTACTGTAGTTCAACCAGCAAACTTTTGTTTTCATGACAAAAATTAGATCACTTCTTTGGTCAAACTTGTATGGTAGAAATTCTTGAACATTTTGAATTTGAGTGCTTTCCTGCTGCTTATTATATTGTGCTGGTATCAAATATAGTGAAAAATCAATCCTTGACATGCTGGCTTATACTGTGCTAACTTGATGTGATCAAGCCTGATGCCACTAAACCTATTAACTAGGAATACCTAACAGGGTATATGCTGACCTAACATGACCCAATGTGACCTTACAAAACCTCACCTTACCTAACAGGACCTAACCTGGCCTAACAAGATCTAACCTGATCCAACAGTACCTCACATGACCTAATGTGACCCTAAAGGACCTAAACAGACCTGAAAAGCTCTAATCTGACTGAAGAAGACCTAACAAAGCATACCTGGCCCGAATTAACCGACAGTAACAGAATGACACCAAAGATAACATGGTCTGACCTAAGCTAATCAATACTACATTTGCTACTCAAACCAAACCTAATATGACCTACTCTGAGCTAACTTAACCTCATCAGACCCAACCAGACCTAAAGACCAAACCTTTTCACACCTGACCTGATTTGACCTAACCCAACGTGACGTTTTGTGATCTGACCTAGCCGAATTTAACGTACATGACCAAACCTGACTTAACTCAGCATAAAATGACCTTGCCTAAGCTTAGGTAACTTCAATTGACCTCACTAAGTGAAGTGCTGATCAAGTTTTCTATATATAACCAAGCTTTGAGTAGTTCAACTTAATCAATGTGAATGGGAATTCATCAAATATAAAACCAAACCTTTATGATTTACAGAAATTGATAAAATATAGTTGACCTCCGCACAACTGACCTCCCTCCCAAAAACGTTTTGCACAATTGACCACATCTGGAGGCTGATTTTCCTTGTGCACCATGGAATAAATCTACTTAACAAACCTATGTTTGTTTAAAATTGATGGTAGAAAGTAAACATTTTAATTTTTTAATTATTGAATTTGAATAGGATACTTTGCACACAACAGACTAGTCTTTTGCATGAATCAAGTCCATGGTGTAGATCATGACTGCATTATTTCTCCTGAATCCAGGGAAGGGACTAAATTAGGTACATAAAATATATTTGGTGGTCAATGGAGGTAAAAGGAAAACAGGTGATTGATTGTTTGGGATTGTTAACCTAGATACTCTATACTTGTTGCAGGTTCTCTATATACAAAAATTACCCATTTTATTTCCTTCCAGGAACAAGTGGT